>PVIU01003510.1:0-143906 GCA_004026605.1 Ondatra zibethicus
TAATTTGACTGAGGTGGTGCTGTTTGCCTCACACTACAAGAAATCAGGATGAGACCATTGCCTCCATTTCAGTTTTCAAGTTTTGAACTGAATGCACTCCTTCCTAGGCCAGGAGGGATGGGGGTGGGCCTTGGACTTCCAACAGGGCAGGGCACCATGCCCTCTTTCAAGGAAGAAGGGGGAGGGAGGAGGGGTGGGGAGAAAGTGGGAGGGGACCGGGAGAAGGGGAAGAAAGGAAAAAAATTTTTATTTCTTTAATTATGTTCTTGAATGAAAAAATAAAACAAAACAATGCATGGAAAAAAAAGAGTCCAATGTATTGGCTATATTTTAAATATTCTTGCGAGTTTATAAGTCTGGTTTGAACACTTCTACCTCTATGTTACAAAGGTGGAAATGGGGTATCTGAAAAAATACAGAAACAGAACCATACACATGTAACCACGTGTTTAACACATGTAACCACTGTGTACAGCAGAACTACAACTGAGATGTTTTCAGGAAATGATGTTCTCAAGAACAGCCCTGGATCAATTGGATATTGATTTAGAAAATATGAATCTTGACTCCCTTTTACACTGTGTAAAGTAATAGCAGAAAAGCTGTAAACAAATTGCAAGAGTTAAAATGACAGAAAGACACCAGAATGAGGTATCTTAATGATCTATGAGTGGACATAATCTCACAAATAGAATGCAATTCATGCAAGAATGCACAGCTCCTCTGAGGCAGAACAGGATGAGGAGAGGTGACTTCCACTGGACAGAGGTCCTGACTGGCACCTCGTAGGAAAGAGTGTGCAGATGTAGTTAGAGTGCTCAGCATCACAAATGAAAATCACTTTACCACCAGAAACATCTTTAAAAATATCATTGGGAAGAATGGAAAAAATAGGAATTATAGTGAATTTATGAAATATATAGAGTGACTTAAATGATCTTATACTCCAGGGACAGCTATTAATATGTCTGTTCTTTCTATTAAATTCCTTAGCAGTAGATGCATACTTGGTGGCCTAGAAAGATGGACTTAAAATCAATGCTCATCCTACATATTTACAAGTAAAACATGTGTATGTGTTTGATTATATATAATATATATATAGTGTATATATACACATATATACACACATATACATGCATTATGTATATAACTAACACTAATATCCAACTTTCCTGAATTCAAAGATCCAATATTCCATCCAATTAAATTAAAATATGGACATCTGCATAATAAGGCAATGGAACATAATACAGCAATAAAAATATTTGGTTTCCTAGTAAAGACCTCTACAACCAAAAGCAAAACTGTATTTTTTATTTTGCGTTGTGCTTGTAACTGATCCAAGCATGATTAATGTATGGTAATAAGGGCACTGGTTACTTTGGGGAAGGTAACAATCAGTGTGGCTAATAAAGAATTATTCTGGCTCTAGTTGTGGCTCTGACCATGGGGTTTATAGGGACAGCCAGCCTTGGAAAATTCATCCAATTATTTTCTTAGTGCTAGTTCATTTTAAGTATATATGCCGTATATATACTTAAACTATATTTTTAAAAATTGTAAAATTGTGTATTTTATGTGTGGCAAATCTATAATTGAAATGCTAAATACTAATTTTATCATTCTAAAACTTACTTTAACACCATAAAAGCTCATAGACATCACTGGAATTCCCTTCCCACTGTGATGGAAGGAGACAAAGCCAAGAATGAAATTTAGCCTTGTCATTTTATATATATAGTGTGTGTGTGTGTGTGTGTGTGTGTGTGTGTGTGTGTGTGTGTGTGTGTTGCAAACACAGGTCATCTGCCATCTTCGCAGAATAGCTGAATTGGGCACACATTGTTAGAGGACACACCACTGCCTTTACAGTTACCCCAGATGAGGCTAAAAACAGTGAATGCACAGGAAGCCGCAGAAACAGCCCTGTCAACAAAGTAATGATATAATGCATGCTGGTTATTATTGGTGTTTTATTGGCATGACAACAAGACTGAATGGTGTATTCCAGGTCTGGAAAATAGAAACAGAAGTGACAGCTGGCAAGTTAGGCAACTCTGACAAGATCCTAGATCCTGTTTCTCGGTTTGGAAGCCTGTGAGTAAAGCGACAGTTATGGTGAACACTTATTCTGCTGCCCATAGTGCAGGGAATTTGACTTCTCTTTCTATGTTGCCAGCCCCTCTGCTGTATGGCCATTAAGAAATTCTTAGCTGGGTCTGCATGTCACTGGGATATGGTGAAAGATTTGTGTCTCAAGCATGCTCTGTGTTCACAGTGGTCTCTGCCATGTGGGTGCTGAGAACTGAACACAGGTCCTCTGGAAAGAAGCCAGTGCGCTTGACTGCTAACCCACTTCTCCATTCCCTATTAAAGTATTTTTTATTGAAGCTCATCATCTAATTTGGATTTAAACATCATTGAAAAGGTGAATAATTTATAGAGAGCCCAAATCAGTAGTCTTGTGCATGATACACAGAGTTTTTTGATATGGCAGAGCTGCATAGCAAAGTAGCAGTCAGGTACAAGCTCAGTCTGATACAAATGAATAGTTATAGAGAGTAACAGAATTTCAATGGTGTGTTTACTTTGAATTAACATTACTTCATTGTACATATAAGGATTTACTGGCATAAGATAATAAGATTGTGAAAACCTGTAGTGATTAGCTTTCTTTGAGTCCAAGGACAACATGCAGGGTAGAAAACTATGGACCTCTGTAGAAGTATTTAATATGTTGGAACAGTGAAAAGAATCATGTCAGTTGGAAAGTTCTGGGGTAACTTGATCCTGAGAATGTCAGTGGAAGAACATCTTGTGCTGGTGTCCCACACTGGGACTATTCTAGGATGGTCAGTTGAACTCTTAGTACTTCGCCTCTAAAGGAATAGTAATCACTTTCAAAAGAGGTCTCCTTTACTATGTTAAGATATTTAACTTTTTTCTAAATATAAAGATAAAGGGGACAGTTTGGTATCTGCAGTGAAGCAAGCAGAGAAATGTATTTCATCTGCACAAAAGGAGCAGAGAGCCACAGGAAAGGAAGTGGCGCAAGGCCGTAAACCCTCAACGCCCATTCTCAGTGACACACTTCTTCCAGTGACTCCACCTCCCGAAGGCTCTGCAGTCTCCCCAAACAGTGCCACCATCTTGGAATTATTTTTAAATTATTTCAAAGATATGAGCCTTAGGGGACATTTCTTATTCAAAGCACAATTTCTACATAAGGCAAACCATTAGGATACAGGGCTTCTAGGTCCCTTCCCTTTGCAATATGTTGAAGTTGATGGAGGATGCCATGATGTGTATGAGTCTCCAAGACTGCAGTGGCCCATTGACACAAAACAGACATAAACATTAGTATGGGTACACATCACTTAATCTGGTCACTCTGTTGTGAGTCCTCTTGTTCTTATATGCTGCTATCTCCCATGGAGTCTATTGCTCTTTATTTTTTAATAAATCTATCCCTTTTAGAGTAAGAAAGAGAGACAAATGCTGATGTGCTGAGCAGGGTCAGAGGAGAGGAAATTTTATACCTGACACCAATGGCTCATTAGTGAATGGTTAGGATTATCCATCCCTCCAGCCTCCTGATCAATTTCCTCTCTATTCATTGTCCCCACATCCTGTGGCCCAAATGTGCTGTGACTTGGTGCTGTTCTTAAAGGACTGCCTCTCAAGCAATGGAAACAACCAGAGTATCTTTAGAACATCAGCTAGAGCTGGTTTAGTTAAATGCCCCTCCACCCACCCTGTACCAAATCAATTAATTTTTAAAGAAATGCATAAATTAGTAATTATTTATATGCAGAGCACATGCTTTTATGCACACAATTATATTTTAACATACGTTTTAACAAGTAATTCAATACAATTTTTAAATGATTTCTCACCTGATCAATAAATTAATCTACTAATTTATGTTGTATCAAATTTACCTGTCATTTCCTTTTTTTTAGAACTATGGACATTCTAATGACATTGCTCTATAGAAAATCAAACTCATGGAGGGGTAAATGCATTTAATTTCTTTGCTTTTCAGCTCACACATATAGCAAGTTAGTGGAAGGGAAAAGAAATGCCTTTGGAAGTCTGAAAATAAGAAAATAACATATCCAGTTATTTCTCTATTGCTTGGCTTTAATTGTACTATATAAAGCATGAAGACAACAAAGCAAATTATCTCAGGATATAATTACCTGTGATCTGCATCATCAGAGAATTCAATTGTATCTTCATTTTTGGTGCAATAGATTAGGATCAACCCTTTGTAAAGGTTGTAAACCATGGAATACCCATAACTCTCTGTCTGTCTGTTAAGGGCTTATTACATAGGATCTCCAAACCACGGAGCACAATGGGTGACATATCAGATGTCAACACATAAGTACATAAAAATTTTGAGGAGAAACACTATTTTTAGTTAATTTGCTATGGATTCGGGAATGTTTCTCCTGGATCAGATGCTGCATGATTGATACATTTGCATTGCCATGAATGGAAGTCTGGAAGGACTATTTAAAGGGTTTAGTTTTGGCTCCTGGGTTTGAAAGTTTAGTTCATCATAATTTGGAAGGTATAACAGATCAGAGTTTTCACATTCTGGCAGAAAGTATTCACAGTGAGATTGGCCTGCAACCATATAACCCTCAGCATGGCAATCACTGATGTCAGAAGGTCAGTAATATCGGGCCTGTTTAGTACTTGGACAGGGAGAATAAGACATGAAAGGTTCAGGGAAAATCTCCTCCTAATGACCTATTTTTTCTTGAGAATTTTATTGCACCAATCTAAGGTAATTCTCTATAAGAAAAATCCATTGGTGCAACACTCTTGTCTTTTAGAATATAGGAATAAAATGACATTAAGTGTGAAAAGTTATCCCCCGCACAATTACTTCACTATTCTGCAACTTTGGTGAACTGGGGATGATGTCAGTCTGACCAATAGCAAAGTGTATGGCAAATGTGAAGTCTTTTGTGGATGGTCCAGAACTGCATCCTTTATAATGCTTGACAAAAAAGTGTTTTGTTGTTGTTCTAAAGTTGGTTACTCAAACCACTAATTATTTAGATCAATCACTGCACCATTTTATCCTCGTCCTGGGAAAATGCAGTCTTTAGATTATAACAAAGTGCATTTCCTCTTTGAAAATAAACAGTATTCAAGTTTCAAATGCAAGCTAAAAAAAACCCTTAAGTATTTTCATTAGTGTTGTCACCATCTGTTCACAGAAGTTCATGGTTGCTTCTTTTTCAAGTGAGAGCTCGCGGGTCACTTTTCATCATGTAAGTTTAATCAACTAACAAGTTGTCTCATAGAAGCCTTCCAAACTTTATAATGACTCATCCAATACCTGCTCTATTGAGAAGTGTAACTTCTCGTTTTTCTTTGTCTACTGCATAGGCAAATGGCCTGAAAGAGGGTTGATGTTCACTTTATTTAACATATACATGTCTGTTTTGTTACTGCATGTGATTATGTGTGCTGTGGCATATGTGTGGAGGTTCTAGGACAACTTGGTGAAATCAACTTCCCTGTTCCATCATATTGTTTCCAGGAATCAAACTCAGTTTGTCAGTCTTGGCATCAAGTATTCTTACCCACTGAGCCATCTCTGTAGGTTCAACACTTCACTTTAATATATGTCTATTTTTTAATTGACACATACGGAGCTCAGTCTAATGCTTTAATTCATACACACAATGTAAAATGGCTGCATAGGGATAGCGGGCATATCTTGAATATTCATTATGTCCTTATTTGAAGAGCATGCAGTTGTACTAGCTATTTTGAAATATTTAATAATTTCATCATCTCTGGTTACTCTGTTATGCCATCTTAACATTGATAACCATTTCTCCTTTCTAACTGTATGGTTCTTTCAACTTTATGGTGAACTCACACACTTACCTCAACCTATCCCACAGAAACCAAACTTCACCATGGACTTGGCAACACTGTTTCTCTAGAACAGAAACACTTAGCCTGAGCTTCCTTCCAGTCACACTGAAATGGAAATGCCTGCTTCCATTCCAAAATGGTGACTGCACGTGTTAAGCTGCTCACTGCTGCAGAAATTGGTGAGCTTAGACGGTTGAAGAGGAGGTATACAAAGTTCACATCACTCAAGGGTCTGGTGGTATTCTCTCTCTTCTGCTGCCCACTGTGGCCAGGCATGGTGCTGCAGTGGCACTGGCTCACCACATCGTCTCACCCTGTGGTGGAAATCACCATCTGGTGTGAGTGTTCCTTTTCTGTCAGCATCACCCTTTCATGTTCTCAATATCAACAACACAAATGTCCAAATATATTTACTTTTGATGAAATGTGTTGTTTAATAACAGTTTATGTGCTACCTTATGCACTATAGACTAGAACAATTATAATTTGGGAATTGAGGGTCATTGAGAACACGATTCCAGATTATTAATGTGACTGGTTTCCACCAAGGCACAAAACCCGAAGTTCTGAATTGGAACTCAGAGGTGTGGAGTTCAACTCTTCCTATGTTAGTTGTGAAGTTTAAGGATGTGTGTACTATTGTCATCTGTGTGATTCCGGGCAAGTTACATCATCTCTTTTATCACTCAGTTTCCCTACTTGTAAAGGGAATAATGAAAACATATACACCATAGTATTGTTTTGATGAATCAATAAGGTCACAATTCTAAAGAATTAAAAACAGCGTCGTTCACTACTGAGAACACATGTGTTATTTATAACTACAAACATAGTCTGTTACAAGTCCTCTATCATGTCATCTCACCCTTGATGAGTGACAAATGACAGGAAAATTGTTGACAGTATTGTTATTCCTGCGTAGCAAGTAACCACAGGTGTTCAGTGTAGAACAGTGTTTGTTGATTTTGTCTCACTGTCTGCCTAACACTGGAAATCCAGGCATAGCTTAGCTGCGTGGCCACTGCACAGATTCACAGGAGTGAAGTGTGAGCACCAGTACCCCACTGCTGTGTGGCCTTTTCTGGACTGTAGCACTATTTCTAATTGGTCTCAATAATAAAAACCTGGAGTTTTTATTTTTAGTTTTTAAGGGGTGAAAACTGAAAGATCCGCAGAGTAGCCTGCCACTACAAAATCCTCAGACTGAATGGGATATCCCGTCTCTACAAGTCATCAGACTGAATGCCTTGAGTTCCTGTCTTCTCCCGCTTTACATTTCTCTCTCTGCCCAGTCAGAGCCCTTCCTGTCTCTATTTTCCTAGTGCTGGGATCAAAAGTGTGAGTCACTCTGTTTCTCTTTTAGACTGTATCAGTCTTGTGTAACTGAGGGAGGCCTTGAACTCACAAAGAACCATCTGCCTCTGCCTCCCGAGTGCTGGAATTAAAGATGTGCGCCACCACCACAGCGCAAACTCTATGGCTAATTAGTGGCTTAACTTTGCTCTCTGATCTTCAGGCAAGCTTCAATTGTTAGATCACAAAGAAAATATCACCGCACCAGACCTTATGTTTTCTCCAAAAGCATGTATGGTCATTAGGAGAACTTGTATCTTTGTGGAATTAATACTCAAGTCCTCTTCCTTCCTTTCTTCCTTCCTTCCTTCCTTCCTTCTTTTCTTCCTTCCTTTTTTTTGAACATTTTTTACAACTTATTTATTTTTATTTTATGAGCATTGGTGTTTTGCTTGCATGTATGTCTGTGTGAGCTATTAGATCCTGTACTGTAGTTACACACAGTTGTGAGCTGCCATGTAGGTGCTGGGAATTAAACCTGATCCTCTAGAAGTTAAGAGTCCTTGAACATTTTTCTTAATGACTCAGTTTTTATATTACAGTCCCTTGATGCAGTTTTCTATTTTTTATTCTTCAAAATTTTATATACAGGCATTATGAATTCTAAGTATTTTATCGCCCATCCTCTCTCTTATTCCTCTTCCCTCTCTGGCTCAAACCTTTTTTTTATTTGACTTTTGTTCAGGGTGAAGTTAGAATCTAGTTAGCTTTAGTCTTCTATATGTGAATATCTACTTTCCTAATGTAGGTTTTGACTCCCATATTGATAACCAGTTTACTGAACATTGCTGAGTTCATTTATTCTGGATATCCTATTCTGTTCCATGTCTGCTTCATGCCAGTTCCATGCTGACTTTGTCACTGCAGCTCTGTAGGAGACTTTAAGAGTAGGTTGTAGTATCTTTGGATAAAAGAAAATAATAAGTAGAAAACAAAAACAATAGAATATTCAAAAAGTAGACAGTGAAAAAGCAAACAAAAGGTATGAAGAAAGGTCATAATTATGTTGAAACAGAAAAGGGATGTATATGGAGAAAAGAAAAGAAACCAGCTTTTAGAGGGAGAGAAAAGGTGGGAAGAACAGTAAACAAATAAAAAGTCAATAATGGGACAAATGGGGACTATATATGTGTATGCTATACAAACCAACTTAGAAAATAGGAGGAACAAGAGGAGGGGGATGACAGGCTGTGTGCTGTCTTCTGGGGTGCCCATGTGCATGACTGAACCCGCTCTGCCAGGCTGTGTCCTTTCCTTGTCTGCTTGGGCTCTGCAGCCCATGGAGAAGACAGGAGTTAAGGGATTTTTACTCATGTCTTTTTAACATGATGTTTGCTTTAGAACAATGAGAGGACCAGAACTGGTTGGAATAGCTTTGCTTTCCTGATCACTAGTGCATGGTAGCATGGAACCAAAGTTCCTTCAGAGGGAGTTTCTGGAGGGCAGATTGGGTCAGTGCACTTGCAGCTCCTCTTTCTGTCTAGATCTCAGACATTCTACAAAGAGGAACAAACCACAGACTGGCCTGGGTGGAGGAGGCACAACAGGTTCCATGCTGTTCCACTTATGACAGCCCTGCTTCACAAGGCTGAGTCAACTGGGTGGATCGTGTACTTCTGCTCAGTCCACTGAGCCTCCTTAGGGGGCCCACTGGCCCATCCTCTTAAGAATAAACTACATTCCTTAATTCCAACTGGAATCACCTGCCTATGTTTTCTAATGAGTTTATTTCACCATGTCTTATCACACACTGTGTGCTATGCAGACAGCATAGAAATATTTGCTATGAATTCCAAGAGAAAAAAACAGTGATTTTCCCCCAAAGTAGTGCACATTTCACCACAGCTGCCTTCTAAAACAGTTTTTATTGAGAAACAAACATGTTCCTCATGGTCGCTTCAAATGGTCCTTCAGTTCTATATCAGTTTTAGGTCACATTCTCCTCTGCTTGTCTCCCCACAGTTCCACACCCCACCCCCAATAAGGAATTGTGCTTTGTTGTTTGGTTTCTGAGACACAGAAACTGGAAGTGCTGCTTCTTCCAACCCAACATCATCAATCCTCCATAACAGACATTTACTTAGCAAACATCAGTCTTGGTTTCACACAGCACCTACAGACCACCCATCTGTCCTGCTGCGTAGACACTCCATGACACCATTGCTATTTTCTGTTTATTATCTTTCCATCCCCTGTCACCATCTGAAGAAAAGTCTCTTCAGTGGGCTTGCCTGCCGGCCCTCAATACAACCCCCTTTCTGCCTAACACTGGACCTATATTACTATGTACACAGATTCTCTGTCAAATATCTGAGCACAGGAGGGAGCCTAGGGCCATGGATGCTTAGTCTATTACAGAAGCACAAAATGAAAATCAAAATAAAATCCAAGTTAATAATGAGCAAAATCATGAGTTATAAATTTTGTTTTTGTTTATTTTGACAGTTTTAAATATTTTTCTCTACACCTGAGAGTTTCATAAACAAATGCAGTACATATGATCATAGCCACCTCTATCTCCCCATCCAGTCCTCTAACAAAACTTCACATTTTCTTGTTCTTTGTGTTGTTGTTGTTTCACTGGGGTTTACCAATGAGTAGGCTTTAGCAGTTAATATTGCAATTATGATGTCAGTACATCCTTCACCTCAAAGAACACTGTTATTATTTTTAATATTTCAAATTAACCGCCAAGTGTGCCAATTCATCTGATAATGCTGACCCATTCTGTAATTCAGAGTGTTTATTATTCTATAATTACTTCAATTCCTAGTTTCATTGACTGAGATACTTTTTCCCCCATGTATCTTGATTTGATTTGTGAGGAGCTGAACCAGTGTATTACCCCCAAAATAAGACTCTTGAAGTAATGTCCCTCTATTAGCATCAGCTGCCACATCTGTCATCCTTTTCTGTGTAGCCGTTCTGCAATTTCCTGGGACTTACATGTACGTGGTCTTAAAGAAAACACATCTTAATTTTACTTAACCTAGAAAATAATAATAGTCAGCTTGAGAAATACTCATTTTTACACAGAGACTTCAAACTTAAGAAAACATGTTTGTTTGTGAGTTTGCCCTTTGACTAGCACCTGTGAGGGTATCATGTGTAGTAAAAGACTCAATAAACAACAAAAGAATCATATAGGGAAAGTTTAAAAATTATACCTAAAATAGAAGTACAGAAAAGGAAAGATTAAGCTATAGATCGAAATTAATAACTGCTGTGCTTGGTAAAAGATGTGACTTGAAGTCAAGGGTGAATTTCATGTCCATACAGTGATCTAATAAGTTTTGTGCATGCAATAAAAGTGCTGTGCACAGGACAGCTGTTGTTTCTGTCTCTACCATGGCAATGGAACAATCTCCAGACAAGCTCTAGAATACTGCACGTTGGGCACTTAGTAATGTCACAACTGTTCTGACAGCTCTAATCGTTAGTCATTAAACATAGTGTTCCAAGTGTCCTTTGCCCTTCTTCAGCATTTTCTCATTAATTTATATTCAATCCATGAGGACACTAATCTGAAATAGCTTAAAATTACTTTTGCTTGATTTTGTATAATTTTATATGCATTTCTCCCCTCTTCTTCCCTAACTGCTTGTTTTCCCAGATTCCTCCCTTCCTTTATTCTTTTTCATTATTTTTTACTCTTTTTTTCTTCTCCTTTTCCCCCATTTTTTCTTAATTATCTTTTTTTTCCCCAAGCAGATATTATTCTAAATTTCCGAACAACTTATGTCAGCAAGTCTGGCCAAGTTATCTTTGAAGCGAGATCTATTTGCATCCACTATGTCACGACCTGGTTCATCATTGATTTGATTGCTGCCCTGCCCTTTGACCTCCTGTATGCTTTCAATGTCACCGTGGTGAGTAGAGACATCTTCCATGTGGCCTTTGTGTACTGCGTTTGGTTTGCATATGTTTGGTGTTAAATGTTGCTGGCAGTTGGTGCTCACTGGGGTTTGTGCCCTCTGTGGTATGGATTCTGAGATATTCAGTGACACAGAGACCAGATTCCGCACTTGAAGTGGTAAAGCTCTTCTGATCCCTTCCTTCAATGCTCAGAACCAGATAAAGCACATACAGAAAGAAAGAAAGCCTGGATTTGTCATAAATTTTGACTCACTAAATAATACTTTGGTACCAAACCACCACTAGGGATAGAAGCATCACTTTAGATTCCTAAAGGAAATCAGCTGGAAAATTTGGTGGGGAATTACATACATTTCTTTAACTCTGTCTCTGTTATTTCACTGAAGGCTGATCAGACAAAAAGGAATGTTAGTCTTGGAGTAAGGGAATTCACCCGCTTAAATGGCACAGTCTCACAAACTTCAGATTCTTGAGTGGATTAACACTTGCACACCCTCTCCTTCCTGCTTTTCACCATGTCTCCTCACGAGGAAGAAAGTCTTCCATTTGTAGTAACAATTGTGTTTACATTCAGTGAGGGACATTTTTAAAAACTGTCATACTTATAACCAGAGATATATTTAGGAAGACCAATTTTGATTTTGCACATGGTTTGGCTGTGGTCACCAACTTTAGCCTGTAAAAACAAAGTACTAAGCATGAGTTCAAATTAAACAAATTTCCTTACCAGTTGATACCCCCTCGTATAAATCATATTCTCTTGGTTTCCACGACTAGCAAAGTGATCAGAATTTCAAATGCAGATATCATTGGTTTTAAGATAAACATACAACTTCTATCCCAATTGCTTAGTGCAGGTTGACATATTTGCATATTTACTAATTGCCTGTGTCATGAGAGTTTTTTTGTCTTTTTTTTTTTTTTTTTTTTTTTACTTTTTTGAGTTGGTAGTTTGAAGGTGACATTATTAGGAAAAAAAGCTACCAGGAAAGAAAAGTTAGCACATAGTATCAATCCACATGACACTAAATTTGAGATTTCTTTCTTTTTGAGATTGAATTTATCTAGATAAGTACGATAATGAAATGCAATGACTTAAAACAAGGATTTTTAAAAACTGCAAATAATCTAAAAAAAGTTTATTAAAATATTCTGAATTCACAGGCCAAATGGTCAAATAAATTCTGCTTAACACAGTTTGTTTTTAAATTAATTTGCTGCTTTGCTACTAAGTATGAATAGAATTTTTATGGTCTGTTTCTTTGGGTTCTGAAATAAGATAATTTAGATATGTAAATGTAATACAGATAATTAAATATATACAAGAGATATTCAGTGTATGTTTCTACACAATTAACATCATTGCTGTCTAACTTAACAGGTTAGATTCTTGTATTTGGTGACAATGTCACTGATCTCCTCCCCCTTTTGCTCAGTGTCTTGGAATCTTGGATCAATGTTGTGAATGCTGGAAATCAAAAAGAAAAATGAGAGGGAGAAGTGTCTCTTACTACCAGAGACACTGCTCCTCCTTTTCACAGGCTTGGTCACCTAAAAAGCAGCACAAATCTGCTACCCTTAACTAAGTTAATAAGTACAAAATATTCTAGTTTAACAGAAAAACTTGTTCAAGATATTCTGTTCCCTTCCCAACGAAACACATGATGAGGACAACTTATAAGAAATGTTCTTAGTTTCTTAGAAATTCAAAAAAAAAGAAATGTTCTTAGACATGGAAACTGTAATAAGCCTGCTCCTACCAGATTTTTAATGTGTCCAGTGAATACATTTCCATAGAAGAAACTCAAAATGCATTATGGACATCAGAAAGTACTCTGTGAACTTTGACTTTGGCAAATGTTTTTAATACACTCATATATTCACCCATCAAAATGTACCATGCATCTCACTAAATGGTTCTGTGAAAGACAAAATTAGGAATGACAAATCAAGTGGAAAGGAAATGGTGTAGATCACTTATCATCATGGACTATCAAAACTTCCTACAGTTCTTGAACAAGTTAAAAATAAAATATGTCTATCCAATGCTTTGCCTGATTTCTGACATCAGGAAAGATCTTTTATTCCCACCCCTCTGTCACACAAACTTCTGTTTCCCCAGCTGGCAGCCAGGAAGATAGACATGTTCAGTTGGTAAAAGTGGAAACAGCTACCAGTTTGAAAAGATACACCTGCCCACAAGTAGTGTACAATTTTCATTCGTGATAATTCAGGGTAGCCATCCCAAAGGGAGTAAGAATTATGACCTCCCAAATCCACCAAAAACCTAAATTGTCATTCAGAGCAGGAAACCATTGACTCTGCTGAGGACAAGTTTAGTAATCCTTTTGTTTGTTTGGAATGTCCCAGCATGTCACCAGAGTTGACATGCCCTACTTGTGAAATGGCACATAGGGAGGTTTCATATTCTTTCCCGAACCACCCGCTCTGAGGCCAGAGAAAATGAGTCATGTGTGCCCATACCACATTCAGATGGTGTCCGTCACTGGGAGTCGGCACAGGCTCGTTTCACTTAAAACTGTCACCTGTCCAATAAATTCAGCTACTGATCAAACAAACTCCATTCACAATAGCTCTCTGAATCAAACTGTAGAGATTGTTAAATCCTAATGTGTGATCATGTGTTCCACACCAGCTTGATAAATGGTAGATGAAATCTTGATTCTGCAGGGAGAGAGCCAGCTAAACTTGACCATAGAGAGTACTAAAGAGACATAAAGAGCACAATAGCCAACAGGTTCCCAGGCGCTCATCAGGTAAAGGTGCTTGCTGCTGAGCCTGGCGACCTGAGTTCCATCTCAGGAACCCACATAGCAGAAAGAGAGAACCCACTCCTAAGGGTTATACTGTGACTTTCCCACAGGAGGGGAGAAGGGGAAGAAGAAGGGAGGGAGGGGAAAGAAGGAGAAGGAAAATTGGTTTAAGAAAAGATTGTATTATATTTAAATGTGTAATTCATAAGATTAGGGTTGACCACAATTTTGTTGAATATCTGTTCCTATGTTGAGATTTGGATATCTTACATCTTAAAGATCTGTCCATACTTTATGTGTCCATTCATTCTTATATTAATTATTTCAAGTATTTCAAACACTGGCAATATTCTACATGTTTTTCTTAGAGATAAGGGAAGATGGGTAATTGAGGAAAGAATTGAAATCAACTGACCAGTTGGTTTCTAGGCAATCCCTCTGAAGATGCTGACCATGACTGTGATTATATTCTATAAAGGGCAAACTAACTGTAGCCACAAGCTACAGTCACTCCTCCTGTGTTGTAGTCTTGGCCAAGGAGTCTATCCAACTGTTCCTGGTGAGTTGATAGTCTGTGCTTTCTGCTTTAGAGTGATCTCTGAAGTTCTATGAAGTTGGTTAGAGAGCAGGTATTAGGTGTACCTCTTGTTAACACTAATTCTGACTGTGCCTGGGTTTACCAATGGTGGGTCTCTTTCAATTTATGCCTAAATTCGGGAAAGTAGCCCTGAGTCAGAAATCTAAATATAGGAAAAGACAGGGCATAGGAGATGCACCAAAATTTCCCATTCCACTTGATTTTGGCTTCTGAAAACTCTGGAGAGAAGATCCAGGTCTGAGTGCCTCACTGAATGTTTTCTCTGTTCATTGATGAGGGTAGAAGTCAGGTAGTTCAGCAAGTGACACAGAAGGTGCCACTGGTACTTGAGTGTGAGGTACTTGCTAAGTTTTGGGGTCAGCTGACTTAAAGAAATGAATCTTTGCAGGTCAGGATGGGTTTTAATTGAACCATTAAAGCCTCAGAAAATGAATACCAAAAATTATTAAATTAAAATGACCTTTATTATGACTTTATAAGATTTTATTCAATATGTATGGATTACTCACAACTCAAATCTATTTTCTGTATAGGGAAAGCAGAATTGACAGATAATGTGTTCAGTGTGGTGGAGACATCTTACACTCAGTGTGTTTTAGTTGCACAGCATTATATACACAATCATACACAATCAGGTAGAAAATCAAATCAATTATTATGAATAAAGTGTTTGAAGAGACAATTAAATTAACCTCTGTAACCTTTAGCCTACCTTGCCCCATCCTTTCAGCTCTTGATACAGTTTCTAGGTCCAAACACTCATCAGTATGGCCACAGTGGTGGAACCACCATCATTCTTCATTTCAGAACCTTTCCACGTTGGGTGTGGGTTACATAAAACACTATGCTATGAGTGCAGCTGCTGTGCCAAGCCATGCTTCTCTGTCCCCACCACAGGTGTCCCTTGTGCATCTTCTGAAGACTGTCCGGCTGCTGCGTCTTTTGCGCCTTCTGCAGAAACTTGACCGTTATTCTCAACACAGCACAATTGTCCTCACCCTGCTCATGTCCATGTTTGCTCTCCTTGCACACTGGATGGCGTGTATCTGGTACGTCATTGGAAAAATGGAGAGGGAGGACAACAGCCTTCTCAAGTGGGAAGTCGGTAAGGGCTTCTGTAAAATTTTCCGCTTTTAGTTAAAAGGGAATGTTGTGTAGAGTATGAGGAAAGGGAAAGGTGTTTGTGAATATATTTGGTCTAGTCATTTATTAAATTTTTATTACAGTGAATTATGTAGACCATTCTCATCCGTGTATATAATGTACTTTCAGTTCATTTTCAATATTCCCGTGCTCTCCTTTCCCGTGCCCTCCTCACTCCCATCAATTCTCTTCCCCATACAGCCTTATAAATACAGTCCTTCTTACTGATCTCTTTCGATTTAAAACACAAGTGACAAAATCTCCTTCAAGAGCTTGCATTGTTATTAAAATTTATCAGATTCAAGAAACTTGAAAAAGATCTAAGTTGTTCAAAATGTCCAGCAAGGCTATGGAAGTGTTAGGTTAAATGTGTATAAGTACCTTGTCAATTTCCAGTGCAGAGCTAATCATTAAATCATGGGAAACTGCTCCAAGGCCCTTCAATCATTTATACCTGAGTTGGTTTTCTAATGAAGAAGATGAACCTTTCTTTCTCCCATCATGAAAGTAAAGTACCAAAAGGTTGTGTCATACTTAGAGGACCAGTGATGGCACAGAAGACAAGATCATTTACAAATATTTATAACATTTCATCATTGCACAATCCATAAAAGTTTGGATTTTCTCTTTCAGGTGTTCCACAGTTTAGCATAAATGAATATGCAATACCAAACATAAAAACACATTGTAAAATATATGGAAACTTACATAAAAATTCTCAAGAAGTATATACACTTTATGCATAAGTGGCCACCATCTTTTCCATACCCCGTAAAATTGCCATGGTACTATATATTGGAGGGCCGTTGTGTTTACTCTTGTTTTGACATTTAATCAAAATCTCTTAGTTGGCTGAAATTTCTTCACTTATCTTCTCCATAAAAAAAATCAATTTTGAGCTTTTGAAAGAAGCTCAGCCCTTTGCAGAGGACTAAACCACAGGAGACCCCAGCAGAGAAGTCCCCACTGTGTCCAGCTTCTGAAGCAGCTTGTGATGGAGCATTCTGAGCTGGCTGTCCTAAATGCCACTCTCTCACCACAGAGCATGTCCAAAACCTTCACAGGGCATCCCTGAAATACAAGCTGGAGATCTTGAGGAAACAGGGTGAAGAAAGGTAATTTCCTTACCAGGTTCTTTAAGAAACAAAATGACCTTACTCTTCTCAGCTGAGCTCCACAAATCAAAAAGTGCACTATCATGTTTTTCCTCTCAGAAGGATTTTTTTTTCTTCCATTCCAGGCCATGTTTTAAATATCTTGCTAGGGTTCTTAATTCTCAGAATGAGTGAAGGACATAAATAAAACTGTAGACTTGAAGCAAAGCAAAGATGTCTTAAATTTAAAAACAATGAGATCCAATGAGAGAGAGAGAAAGAGAGAGAGAGAGAGAGAGAGAGAGAGAGAGAGATGCCCTAATGTGAGTTTCAGGATTTGCTATCTGCCTTTCGTTTTTGGTCCATATGCACATTCTGTCTTGTTCTCAGCATCTGATTTTATCTGAGGCCTGGCCTGATTTCCTTCAGGCTCCAGACCTGTACATTCATATTAATTTGTATTAATTTGGAGTCTCCAGCTGGGAAAATTCAGCTTCCTCACACTCTCAAAATCGAGTTAGGTTAGGAATGCTGTGTTACACTTCTACCATGTCAGCTGTGCTACAGACATGCAATCTAGCTTCTGTTTTTCTTCTCACAAATGTACAGAACTGTATGTTCATTAAGAAAGAGGGAGCCAGCAACCTGAAGTGTAGCAGTATTAGCCCCAGCCTTGACCCTGGCGTTAGGGTCTCATGCTGGTAAAGGCAGAATGATGCACTGCAGTGGCAGGAAAGCATGGTGCTCACATCTGTAAACCTTTTCTGCCTCCCTAACCGACTCCTAGATTTTTAGCAACTTAGTTCAGCTGTCTGGAACACAATCCTCATGTCTACAAATTAAGAACCCCACTAAATAACTGAAAAGTCTTTTTCTGAATTCCATGATATATAATTTTCAAGAATACACAAATTTAAATCTGTGAGCCTCCTAGGCATATGCGGGATATGTATTCTTATCACAGGTTAGTGGCCATCCACCATCCGCTTCAGTCACCCGACATCAGCTAGTTTGAGGATGTATCTCCAGGTTTTATTAGGATCATGTCTTATCACAGAATCACTGTTTTTATTCAGCTAAGGTGCAAGTAATCTCTTATGAGATTAGATTTTATGTCTAAATAGTTCTTGCAGTGTGATTAAAAAGGAGGTATGTTCATTATGCCTGTAAATATGTTTGGACAAGGTTTGGACAAGGTCTTCCCCTTCCTCTAGAATTCCTCTAGAATCATGTGTGCCCTGACTGAGTTATTTCCCAAGTGAGATTTGCCTGAATACTAAATAATCAGAGCTTTTCTACCTGTTAGCTTATTTTTATTATGTAATTTCTTTTTGGTAGTGGTAAGTTTTGTCCTTCTTCCCCCGGTTACCATAAATCAAAAAATTCAGCACATGAATAAAATCCTGTTAGAGAACACATTGCTCTTTACTTTTGTGACTAACATAGAGAACAGGTTCCTCTGTCCAAAGGACAGATCTCTTTCTAATCATTGTCAACTATCCAATTACTCTCCTTCTGTGCTTGGCAAGTTCAATACTGACAGCTAAAGTGCTTTGGTATTTTGTTTCAAAACCTACCCATGTTCATCTGTAAACCTCTTTAAGCCTGGTCAATGCCAGCTTTGTTTTTTAACTATCTTTTCAAAGCTTACATGCCAAATCCATTTCCCACTCCTTCCCTCCTCCTGCTCCCTCCACCTTTCCCCCATCCCACCCTCATCATCCACTCCTCCAGGAGGGTAAGGCTTCTCATGGGGAGTCAACAAAGTCTAGCACATTGCTTTGAGGCGGGACCAAGGCCCTCCCCACTATATCTAGGCTGCGCAAGGTATCCCTCCAGAGAAAATGAAGTCCAAAAAACCAACACAAGCAGTAGGGATAAATCCAGGTCTCACTGCCAATGGCCCCACAGTCTGCCGCAGCCATGCAACTGTCACCTACATTCAGAGGGCCTAGTTTCATTCTATACTGGTTCCCTCACTGTCAGGCCGGAGGTGGAAGGCTTCCATTAGCTCAGGTAAGCTGTTTCAATGGATGTCGCCATCATGGTCTTGACCTCTTTGCTCATCTTCTCATTCCTCCCTTTCTTCGACTGGACTTTGGAAGCTCAGCCCAATGCTCTGCTGTGATTCTCTGCATCTGCTTCCATCAGTTGCTGGATGTAGGTTCTATGATGACATTTAAGATAGACATCAATCTGACTACAGGCCAAAGCCAGTTCAGACACCCTCTCCACTTTTGCACAGGGTCTTAGCTGGGGTCATCCTTGTGGATTTCTTTGAATTTCTCTTGGGCTAGGTTTCTTGCTAGCCACATAATGGCTCCCTCAATCAAGATATCTCTTTCCTTGTTCTCTGTCCTTCCCATATCTCGACCTTCCCCTTCCCTCTAGTTCTTCTCACTCTCCCTTCTCCCCTCCTCTCCTACTCCTCCCCTTCCTCCTTCCTCCCCATGTTCCCAATTTTCTCAGGAGATCTTGTCTATTTTCCCTTCCCATGGGGATCTATGTATGTTTCTCTTAGGGTTCTCCTTGTTACTTAGCTTCTCTGGGGTCATGTACTATATAGGCTTCTTATCCTTTGCTTTACAGCTAATATTCACCTATGAGTAGGCACACACCATGCTTATCTTTCTGGGTCTGGGTTACCTCACTCAGGATGATTCTTTCTAGTTCCATCCATTTGCATGAAAATTTGAAGATGTCATTGTTTTGTTACCACTGAATAGTACTCCATTGTGTAAATGTACCACATTTTCTTTGTCCATTCTTCAGTTGAGGAGTATCTAGGTTCATACTCTTTTATGAGTAATGTTGATATGAACATAGTTGAACAAATATCCTTGTAGTATGGTTGAGTATCCTTTGGAAATATGCTCAAGAATGGTATTGCTGAGTCTTGCGGTAGTTGCCAGTTTTTATCTATTTTTAGAATGAAGACTCTGCACATTTTGGATTATTGTATCAGAACCTGGTTGTAAAATGATTTGTCTGGTGTATTTCAGGTGCTGTATTTCAGGTCATATTTTCATGTATATGAATCTATTATTTCAATGATTTTGAGGTTTGCCTGGCTGTTTTTTATTAGTCAAAGGAAGACCCAAATCCAACTTATTTTATCAAATGAGAAAAATCTAGCTGTAGGTTATGCAAGCTCCATATTTGCTGATTTATCCTCTACTATGACTAGCCTTTGGGATACAACTCTTGTCAGGGATGAATGGATCAATAGTCAGGGTCATTCTGTGACCTGGTGACATTCATGGTTCAGGAACCTCGCCTCTGAAACTTATCTAGAAATTTACCTACAGTCTTGAATATTAGGAAGATTGCAAGGAAAGACTCGAAAGCTTTCTGGCTAAGACAGAGAGAACAAACAGGCAGATAGAATGAGCAAACTATAGGTTTTAGGTGTACATTGCAAACCAGTATGTTGGATGTTATGCAACAGATCCTTAGACTATTTATACTACCTCTACAGCTTGTGCTTCCTGCTAAGGTAGAACATCTCAGAGGATTCTTGAGAAATCAGGCATAGAACAGCAGAAAACAGGGAGAAACCATTAACTTTGCTTTGTCTCTAATGTCTGTACAATGGCAACAATGTTGTAAGTCTCCTTGAGGTGGCCAGTATTAAGTTATCAAGCATATAAACTGATGTGTAGCATATTGGGATCTGTTTCATTACTTTCTATGTAAGTGTGGGAATCCTGCATTTAGCTTTCCATGTAAAAGCAAGAAGTGGTATAGAGGACCAACAAGCAATGTTGTCATCTGTGCATCCACATTCACATACATGTGTGTGCATACATTTACACATGTATACACATCTCACACACATGCGAAGGTAAAAAAAAAAGAAAAGTAAAGCCATGTAACTAGCACCTAGTCACCGTCAAGAAGTGATATCTACTGTAGCTATCATTAAAATATTTATGACAACTACTCTTATGAAAGAAACCAACAAATATCATTTTACGTAGGAAAGTTATATAGAAGGTAATTGCAGAGTGTTGCCATTTGAATTAGGTATTATGCTCAACAAGTCATATGCATTACCTATAGGATGTTCTGTTCTGAGTGTAAACGACTTAAAATTAACATAATAGGTAAGTCTGACACCTGTCGCCTTAATAGTTCCCTCCTGTTAAGGCAGGATGAATTTTAGAGGATGTGGACCTAGAGCGTTAAGGGTAATATTTAACTCTACATTGAAGAAATGTATCACAAGTAAATTTGAGAGTACTTTCTAAAGTTGAGTGTTTATTTGGTTGCAAGGAAATGTTTTTACTGGTGTCTTTTCAGGAACTGTTCTGTTTGTTCCATAAGAATCTTCAATACAAGCCAGGCAGTGGTGGTGCACATCTTTAATCCCAGCATTCAGTAGGCAGAGGCAATTGGATCTCTGTGAGTTTGAAGCCAGCCTGGTCTACAAGAGCTACTTCCAGGACAGGCTCCAAAGCTACAGAGAAACCTGTCTCAAAAAACAAACAAACAAAAAAGCATCTTCAATACAGGCAAACTATGTGAAATGGTCTTGGAATATTATTCAGTGCCCCCTGTGTTCTTATCATGTAATAAGGCCATCTTGCAACTCTCTGGCATCCATGTCCCAGTGAACAGTGTTAGAGAAAACTGAAGCTCTATCCAAGTCTGGTAAGGACATGAGCTTCGTGCTTCATTCCCATTCGGAATTACAGAAGCAAAACTCAGATTGGTGGGCAGGACCCATTGACTCATCAATTCACAGAACAAATCTTGGGAAATGAGCTATTGATACAATAAACATGACAAACTTAACAACTATTCTGCATATATTGAGGTGGGATTTCCTGTTAGCTCTCCCTGCCTCCTCACGACTGCTTCATGGTCAATGAAGGGTGAATACAGAATGAACATATTTTAGTCACATGCCAACAAATGGGTAATATTCAGACTGCCCAGACAAAGACTGACTTGGTTTTAATTTTATTTCTCTTTCTGTGAGAAAACATCCTGATAAAAAGCAACTTAGGGGAGAAAGAGTTTAGTTAGATTTTAATTCCAGGTTATAGTCTGTAACTGGAGGTTTCTCTCCCGCCTGCCAGTTCCTAAATAACCACTCTAGGGTTTAATACTATTTAAAAACTGTTTAACCTATTAACCCAGGCTTATTATTAACTAGTTGTTACAACTTAAATTAACCCATTTCTATTAGCTTATATTTTACCATATAGCTCAATTCTTGTTACTTGCTTCCCTGGTGCTCACTGGTGTCTTCTTTAACTCTGCCTTCTTTCTCCCTGTATTCAATTTGGCTATCCTGCCATATATTCTGTCCTGCCATAGCCCAAAGCAGCTTATTTATTAACTAAAGATAATAAAACATATTCACAGCATAGATAAGGGCATCCCACATCATCTCCCCTTTTCTGTCTAATTAAAAAGGGAAGTTTTAACTTTAACATAGCAAAATTATGTACAACAAAACAGGTATCAAGCAAGAATTGAAGTTACAATATTTAGTTTATCTGTATTTGGAAAAATTAAAGAAAATACTCCATTTATTCTATCTTCGTGAGTCTAAAATTTTATATCCAATTTTATCTTTTATTATAACTAAGTAAAACTATAATCATAACCATCTAGTCTTCAACTCCATCAAAGATTCCAGAAGGATATAATATTACCTAATTAAACAGGAAATGTTTTGTAAGCAATTTCCAAAACTCTAGGAATGACATAAATATCTGGCTGCCTGAACAATCACCCAAAGTTCTTCTGTATCATTGGGGCAACCATCTTCAGCCTACAGGCCTAGAGTGTCTGGCAGATTTCTTAGGAAACAAAAATTCTAAAGGACTGTCCCAACTATTTTGGCAAAATTCATCAGTCACTTTCTTCTGCATCTTGCAGAATGTCTGGCAGGCTCTACCATGAAGCAGGAACCTTGAAGGGCTGTCACCTGTTTTGGCAAGTTCAGCAGTTATTTTTCTATGGGTCCTGCATGTCCAGTAAACTCAGAATACTGACAAACAGTCCAGGCAAGTGTAGTTTCTTGCCCAAATGACTAACCCTTCCATAAGGAAAGCAAACTCCATAAAGAGCTTCTTTGAGGCCCATTATCCTCTTGAAGTAATTGGTGCTGCCAGAAGCAGATGTGTCTCACTATTAAGAAAAATCTAAGTTCTTAAAACATTTTAATTGCCATTTTCTGTAGGTCTTTGAAGTGTTTGAAGCTCACCTATCTATTTGAAATATATCTCTGCATATCTAGAAAACCTAATGAACATGACTGTAAATTTGACTATTATAGATTTATATTTCATAACTATATATTACATTTTTAATGAGCTGCATGAACATAATACCTTAAACAAGCATATAAATATACATATAGTTTAACAAAATTGGCCTTAAATTTGCATTAGTAAACTAAAATCTATACTCATATAAAGTATTTTGAGATTAATAGCTGTCGTTGGTTTAGGGATTTAAATTTAATAATCTATCCTTTTTCCTCATTTCTTCATCACATCACCTTTGCTTCTGTTAGAGATTGGCTAAGACCATTAACTAATCCCCTTTAAATGAAAACCAACATTTATAAATAATATTTTGGAAATATAGGTATAGTTTTTCATATTACTTACTGCTTTTGGGGGGTGCTGATAATCTTACTGGGATCCTGAGAAAATTTAGAATTATGTTTAAATCATGGCTGTAGTTGTCTGTGAGGCTGCATCATCTCAGCCAGTTGTCTTGAAGCTGTTTTGGATGTTGAAGCACCTGGGCCATTGCTCCCATGGAGACTTCTCAGGAGTCTTACTTGATCAAACCATTAGACTTGAAGGAAATCCAAAGCTTCTCTTCTTCTGTGGAAGTAAAAGCAGAACCTCTTTTCCAAAGCAACATATCCTTAGACCCAAATTTTGAAGTCAAGCTACCTTAAAGTTGGTTTAGCTTAGCAGTCCCCACAATCAAAAGTTTCTCTGCAGTTAGCTCATTAACAGCCAAAAAATTCAAAGAAAACACAATAGTATACATCATACAGATTCTCTGTGTATCTTCCACCTTTATATGGTTTTTTCTTTTATATTATTTTACTATCTCTTTAAAACTTTGTTTTAGTTTTTAAAACTCTTTATTTCTTTCATTACCTGTCTATATTCTTTTTCTCTCTCTCCCATGCCTACATACCTTTTTAAACATAATGTGACTTATTTAGAGGGTTTTTTCTTTTTCTCTGAATCTGTCTTTATTTTGTATCTGTAATCATTTGTTCATCACTGTTTTAAACTGGTAAGCAGGCATGGCTAGTACCAGAGCAGCTGTGTTGACTGTTGGTTCCACCCCATTTGGCTTTCAACATGGTGGGGGTAGGAACGAGAGTTCTACTTACCCTGCTGCCAATGCTGACATCAGGTAGCATGCAGCCGGCCCACAAGCATTTTTTGTCTGCATGAGCAAAACCTAAATCCACCACACACTGCAGGACCAATTAGTCTCTCTGTTCTGAGTCCTGTGAGAGACTGTGCAGCCATAGCTCATGGTGGCTGGGTCCATCTTGTAGGCAGCTGTTGGGACACATGTCTCTACCATGGCCAGCATGAGAGACTAGGAATCCCAGTGTGCCTGTGTTTCTGTGCATTTAGAATGCTTTTAAATTTTTGTAAGTTTTATGTGGATCCATGCCCCACGTTGGGCACCATTTTTAATTGGAGGCTTCTCTCCTGCCTGTCAGTTCCCAAATAACCACTCTGAGGCTTAACATTAATTATAAACTGTTTGGCCTATTAGCTCAGGCTTATTATTAACTAGCTTTTACAACTTAACCTATTTCTATTAGTTTATATTTTACCATGAAGCTTATGGCTTGTTACCTCACAGCTTGTTTCCTGAGTGCCTGCTGGTGTCTCCCTCAACTCTGCCTTCTTTCCTGCCTAGCTATATTCTGGTCTGCCATAGGCCAAAACAGCTTCTTTATTAGCAGTAGTAATAAGACAGCATGCAGAGGGGCATCCCACATCGTAGTCCATGTTTGAGGGCAAGTCAAAACATGAATTCAAGCAGCTAGTCACATCACATCCACAGTCAAGAGTAGTGAGAAATGAATGTATGCAGGCTTCCTTGCTTGGCATTTGTTCTTAATCTTCCTCGACAAACTGTACTCCTTACCAAGGGAATAGTGCCACCCATATGGGCTCAATCTTCCTACATCAATTAACAATCAAGACAATCCCCCACAAGCATGTCCACAGACCAGTATGATCAAGATAATTCCTCATCAAGACTGTCTTAGCAGGTGATTCTAGGTTATGGCATCTTAACAGTTAAAATTAATACAGACTCCTTTCTTCTTATCCTATCTTTCCAGTACATATGCAGTAGAGAAATTCCCCCATTAAGTAAAAAAGACAAATGTCTAACACCTTTAATTTTATATTTAAAAACTTTAGAAAAGTTGTTGAAATATTTATTAGAATTCCTTTTTGAATCATCACAGCCTTCACAGATGCCATCATGTCAAGTGGAGCTGATATTCCACACATATTGCTTGCCGTAACACAGTCTGCACTCTTTAGACATGCGCAACAGTGAACTCCTCCTTAGTGCTTATTTCCTCAGCAAAACTGATCTGAGTCAGTGGGACAACCTTGCACCTAAAATATTATTTTATGTTCTTTCTCAAATTTCTCAACTTAAGTTCCTAACAAGCTGAGCTTTGAAATAAATGATCGACCAAGTAATAGAAGACAGTTTTTAACGTAAGAGGTAGTTTATAGCAGAAGAGGTGATTTATCTCTTAATTCTCAGTTGGAGTAGGCGTATTTTTTGTAGATGTATAAAATGCACTTATGCCAATCACAGACAAGGATTCACATTCAGTTCCAGCAATGACATTGAGTGACCCCCAAACACCTGTAACTCCAGCTCCATGGAATCAGGCTTCCTCTTTTTGCCTCTGTGGGCACATACATGTTGTAATGCATATATCTCTACACACACACAGACACACACACAGACACACACAACACACGATTAAAAGACATTAAAATGCAGGTCAGTAGGTCTATGGTGCAGCCCAGTCCCTTTCTTTGCACCAAGCTCCCAGGAGACCTCTGCCCTTTGATTAGACATGCTGTGGAAGTCTTGAGGTCAAAGGAATCACATGCAGCTCTAATCTGAAACGGCTCATGCTTCTTTCTTCTTCCATCATCTCCGCCTTTTCTAATCCCCAGCTTCTTTACAAATTTCTTTGTTCCTAATAGATTGTGGAGGTCTACTAGAAAATAACAACCATCACTGCTAAAACAATTCAACACAGTTCTGAAGGCCATCATCAGAAAGTGTTCCTGTTCCTGTTAGTTATGGGAAATGAAGACAAAGCTCTGTGTCTTTACTGAAAAGAGCATCCAGTTCTCTATTCAGCTTTGGAAGGATGCTTTGGGAAAATGGAAAATATTTCCAGCCTTTTGCCATAGAGAGCAAATGGTTTGTTTTAAAAATCTAGACTCCCTTATTATTTTGAGCAGTATACAACTGCGTTTTTCTCATAGATACTGGAGAAATAAAAGAAATAGAAATGTCCATCTACTGTTGCTGCAGTCTTATTTTCTGTTTAAACTTATTCAGGCAGTTTGAAATAACAAAGCAAAAAAGAAAGAAATGAAAGAAAAAGGAAGGAAGAAAGGAAGGAAGGAAGGAAGGAAGGAAGGAAGGAAGATAGAGTTTTCAATGACATATGTCAGTCCTTTCTAAAAGAACATCTGTATTTCAAAGAGCAGGCAGGAAGCTCACAGGATTGCAGGGCTGCTGGGAGAGAAGGGGAAAGTGGCCCCCAGAGAATACTGGTTACAATCCACATCGAATCTTTGCCCCAGAGTTCCCATCCTCAAACTTTAGAACACAAGCTTCCAGTCACAAAGCTTCTATTGTCATAGAGGTTTGAAGAAAAGCAGTACATTTTTACCCCTGTCCTGGAGGACTTGAAGGCATAGGGCAATCTATGAAATCCTGAAGAATGCGCTAGCTACAACTTTATTTAACCAAGTCTTTGGCGGATATTGTTAGCTTCTGCTGGCAACTTGTAAACTTGGGGGTTAAAAAGAAAATGCCATGGTAAATGTTTTTAAACTCTGTATTATAATAGGAAAGAAAACCAATGATTTTCATCTTTTTATAACAGAGAACACTACACACATTATCTCATAGTAAATCCATACTACAGATTGTCCTCTTTATAAAATAGAAGCAATAAATAATGCCTAACTGGAGAGTCACAAATGAGCTTAAATAAGATCATGTAAAAGCAGCTTGCCTCTTTAGGAATGCCATGGAATTACAGTGTGGAACTGTGTTATAAGTAACTATATACACACAAGTATATGTGAATACAGACATGTGTGAATAGACATCTATGAATCATTTTATGCCACAAACATGTGCTCTATGTGATGCAGACTGATCTAGGTGAGCAGAGAGGATCTCCTGATGAGTCGTTCCTTATATACCAATATACCAATAGGAGAAGAATTTCTAAAGTCAATCCTTGTTCAGTGCTTAGAAATAAATCACACCATTTCTGTATTTCATAATGATACCTCATTATGTTTGGATAAAGAGCAGAATATTCATTATTCATGTGGATTAAAGTGAAGTGTTATGAAGTACAGACAATAAAAGCAGAAGATGTCAAACATTGGGATTCTGTTGCTGTTAAATTGTGATTTTGTTCTGGTGACTTTTGCTGTTTACATTTTTAATTCTTCAGTGTTCAATACCAATTAAGAAGGGATTAGTTTGTTTTTCTCATGGAACCTGGTAGTCATTACAATAATTACAGATATAGTTAAGTATTCATATATATTATTATTGAGCCATTTTATTTTTCTGGTTCATAAAACATTGTTTAGGTTATTGCACCAATGTCTGCATTGTAACACCATAATCTGGTTCCTGCCCCCTTTGAACATTTACCTCTGCACTTTTAAAAATATGCTATTAAAAAGTTTTACATTTTTATATTTAGAGTGAAAAAAGGTTTTATTTATGGTTTTTTGGTTTGTTTGGTTTTTGGTTTTTTGAGACAGGGTTTCTCTGTGTAACATCACTGGCTATCCTGGAACTCCCTTTGTAGACTAGGTTGGCCTCCAACTCACAGAGATCTGCCTGTCTCTGCCTCCCTAGTGCTTGGATTAAAGGTGTGTGCCACCACTATCTAGCAAAAAAGTATTTTTGATAAAAAGAAAAATATATTTTATCATATTCTTTCACTACCGAAAGCATTTCAGATCCTTTCCACCTCCCTACCCACCATTTATGTTCTTTCTCTCAAAAAAAGAAAAAAAATCTAAAAACAGAAAACAAAAGTCAAAACAAGCAAACAAAAATGCCAAAACAAACAAAATTGGAGTCTGCTTTTTGTTGGCCAACTATTCCTAGGCATCTGACCTGATCTGGTCTGTGGTTGATCTATCCAGAGACACACTATTGGAGAAAACGGGTTTTTTCCATTTCCCAGCAGGTATCAATAGCAAATAGTTCCTGGATTATGGGTAGGATTTGGTGTCCACATTTCTGTTCTCATGCTGGGATTTGTCTGGTTCGCATCTCTGAAGGTCCTGTGCCTGCTGCCATTTTCTGTCTGAAATCACGTGTGTGCCAGCCTTGTCACGTCTGGGAGTCATCTACCACCTATGGCTCTTACAATATGTCTGCCTCTGCTTCCACATAGATCCCCAATCTTGAGGGCAGGGGTTTGATGGAGACATTCCTTTTAGGGCTGATTGCTCCAAAATCTCTCTCTGTACATAGTCTAGTTGTAGGTCTGTCTGTTAATTACAATCTACTCCCAGAAGGTTCTTTGCTGAGGGTGGACTGGTGTTCTAACTGAGTGCCAGTCAGGTATGACTGTAGGTCCCTGGAGAGAATGGTTCTATGGGTTGAAGGAGTCACAGAGGTTTGGAGAATTGGGATGGAATGGAAAGAAAGGGGAAGCAGGGAAGGACTAGAGGGGGCTCCTGGAGTCTTAACTAAAAGGCAATGCCCCAAAAAGGATGAAGGTGGTCTGGGCTGACCTCTTTTCTTAATCAACTTGGATTCCTGCCTATGCATTCCTCAGTCTGTAGCATGAATTCCAAGTGATCTTATTAATAAAAATCTGATGTGAGGGTTAAGATTGAAAGCTCAAAAAAGAAGAGCACCAAACTACTAGTGAGTTCTTTCCTCTACCAATGCTTCAGACTGAATGGGGAGATAGATAGATGCGGTCACTACAAAACCTCAGATTAATGCTCAGACGCCCACCTTATAGTCCCCTCTTTGCCCAGCGTCACTCCTGTTTCCCCTTCCCTAGTGCTGGGATTAAAGGCGTGTCATCCCAAGTGCTAAGATCACCTTTGTGCAAGCTCTGTTTTGCTTTCAGATGGATTCAGTCTTGTGTAGCCCAGGGTGGGCTTGAACATCCATTTGCCTCTGTGTCCCGAGTGCTGGGACTAACGGTGTGTGCCACCACTGCCTGACCCCTGTGGCTAACCAGTGGCTTAGCTCTGCTCTCTGTTCTTCAGGCAAGCTTTACTTGTTAAATTACAAACAAAACCTCACTACAATAGAACTCTAACAATGCCATGAAAAGCAATCCCTTACTTTCAACTGTTTATTTACCTTATAATTACAATAATTACTTGTAATTATTACTGGTTTTTCATTTGTTAATTTAAGTTGTTCAGAAATTTATAAGTAACAAGCCTTACTTATGATCTCAGTAAAGAAAAACATCAGTCATTGCTCTTACGTTATTATTTATGATTTATTGTGAAAATTAATTCTTAGAATAAAAGACTATGAACACTTACTACTGCTATTCTCAGGCTAAATCTCTGATTCAAAATGTAAAGGATGACACTTCAAAACACTTCCAGGAAGGGCTGGAAAGGTGGTTCAGTGGTTAAGAGCATTTGCTTGCTGCTCTTGCAGAGAAACAGACATCGATTTCCAGCACCCATGATGGGCAGATAAAAACTATATGTAACTCCAGCTCCAAGAGATTTGATATCCCTCTTCAGGGCTCTGTGGGCATCCATACTATCTGCACATAGACACACATACAAGCATGCATACACATAAGTAAAAATACTATCTGTATGTCTGTCTATATGTATGTATTTAAAAAATATTTCTGGTCTTTGTATCATTCACACTAATATACTTTACCCAGTTAAGAGAGATAAACTTTATTGGTAGAACTAAACTCTGAAACCTTCATGTCTATTGCTGAGGATGAAAGATTCTTGAGAAGATAAGGCTTGTGATTCAGATTAATTATTTCTATCCAGTGATGGCAAGGCCACTTGGGCTCTATTAAAAGGTATGCATTTCATTAAAATCCTTATGTTATCTCTTATGTTATATCTCCTCTGAAATTTTAAAATGTTGATTTTAAAGATACGATTCCTTAATGCCTTTATATTTTTGATTTTTCACTGAATTTGTCTATTGCTATTGTAATTTTTATTAATAAAATTTGTTCTTAGACATTGCAAATATGCATATTATATACTAACCACTCTTACCATCCAGCTCCCTACCCCCAATCCAAAAATCTCTCTCACATTCTTGTCTGTTCATTTTGTTTTGTGATTAACTAGGGTCATCTTTGTTACCATGGGTTAGGCATTATTCACTGAGATCTGGTACACTTGACAATAGTGCACACTAAAAAGAATGATTTATTACACCTTTCCCAGAATCTAGTTCAGAGGTAAAGAGTAGGAGCCTGTTTCTCTCCCCTTGGTGGTTGTTCTCATGTGGGGATAGTGCAGTTGTGAGTTACTGAGTTCAAGGGTTGGACATAAATTGGACCATATTGCAGCCTTTTACCCTGTCTTCCAGCTCTTATGTAATTTCATAGTGTGTCGTCACATTGAGGTAGAAAATTGCAAGCAACAGTTTCAGTCATGTGTGACTTGACAATTTAACCCCTCCTCTTTACTCCCTATCACTCTTTTGTATTATCTGTTAAATGCCAAACGTAGGTCTATCCTCAAAGAGTAAGTTTTTGTTGGCACTGTTCATAGCTCTTCAGTCCAGAGATCTCACCCACAGAGATATTCCTTGTTCTTCATTCTTTACAGATTGGTCTTGGATCTTAAATATCGTGTCTACTGCCCCAGATTCAGACTTAAAAGAGAGTCTCCTTTGAGTATATTCTCCACTGGCTGGCTTCCTATTTCATGCCTAAGAGAGCCTGTGGTATCAGTCCCTGGAAACAATCCTCTGACCTCCTCCTTCTACCCTTTGTGTTTTCCTGTATGAACTGATGATCACTGATGACGGTTCTCAAACTTTAAATATGTCACACAGAAAGTGCTACCTTTATAGTGTCCCCAAAGGCTAGGAGAGCTTTGAAGAAATGCTTAGTTTGGGTGATCAAGGGTGAGCCTGGTTTAGCAGATTTGAGGCTAGGTTATATCAGGTTAATTAACTAATTGATTTTCAAATGCCCAACCAGTTTCCCAATATCATTTTTGGAATGGTTCATTCATTATCATTAATTAAATGTGGCATTTTAATCATATTTAATTATGGCTTATGACATTATTAGACTTCATTCTTCTTACATCGAATCTAATTTTGCACTGTTATTTCAGCATTTTAATTATTGTGCTGTTTAAAACTTCATAGAATAAGCAGAGTGGGAACCATTCTAATCTGCATTTTTACTTAAATCAATATTATAAGAAAATTACTTCCATCAAAATCCAAATGGGATTTTAGTTGACATTCATTTTAGAAACAAGATTGAGAATAATTCTTGTGTAACACTGATGTATTTTTGGCAGAAGGCTATGGTATTCAGTCTCCATTTATTTAAAATATTATCTAATAATTAAGTAAAATTAGGCCTTTTCCTTCACACCAGTTGCATATAGTTCTTGAATTTATTTCTAACCAGTTTTAGATTTTTGTGCTTCTATGAGTAAAATCCATTTTACATCAATTTTGTTATAATTATGACTAAATAAAAAGTTATTGACTTTTAAATATTTCATAGAATTCCAAGTAATATATATCTAATGTGTTTCATAAGCTTTAATTAGTTTATTGTAGTTTCAAAAATAATCAGTTCACCTACAAATACTAACAAATTTCAGGAAGTTATTTGCTTAATTAACTACTAAAAAATTTGCTGAAAAAGGTTTAAATACCAACATATTATTGTTATTATTATTATTGTTGCTTGAGAATTCAGAAAAGTTTGGTTCTTTTTAAGAGAAAATTTTATTATATTTATTTATGGCACACATGTCATAAGACAACTGGCAAGAGTAGAGTCTCTCCTTTAATCCAAGAAATTAAAATCGTGTCATCAGGCTTGATTACAAAAATCTTTACCTGCTGAGTCATCTTTCTGCTCTCCACCCCTATGTATGACTCTGAGAGTCTGAGAAATAGTCTTCCTCAAGCAAGGAATTCCCCAATTGGTTATCTAATACCAAATGTTCAGCCCTGACACCATGTACGTACAAGTAACAGTATATCAATTGAGCAAGTTTTAGTTATATATTGAGGAATACACACACACACACACACACACAATAATTAAAGCAAAAGAAGTCATGTATCTGGCATTTGAGAGAAAGCAGGGGAGTGCACATGGGTGCAGTTGAAAGGAGGAAAAGGAAGGGTGAAAAATAATGCAATTATATTTCAATTTCAAAAATGAAAAGTGATATTTATATACTTCTTAGAAGGACAAAGAATGATGGGTCAATTCTTTGCCTGGAGGTTGACTTCTTCTAGCCAAATCATTTCACTAATTATCTATATGGCGTTAGACTTTTCATTCCATTAAACCATGTTATCTCTCAAAATTTAACATTTAGTTAATTCTTAGTGAATCTGGGCCTTTCTTGGGCCATAAACCCTTTAAAAAATGAATGAGAATTAGAGATCTTCTCTAATGACAAATTTATCTACCCATATATAAATAATACTTTGCATGAAGTTAGAAGTTGCCTGTCTATTCCATTGAACTTAAAAATTGCCTGCCTATTTATTCCATTATGTTCGTTCATGGGATCTTTATAAGGAAATGAAATAAAAACACTCTGGAAGTAGTTGACCTTTCAGATTGTTTTCAGCTTAAAGATTTGACCTTTAAGAAAATTGTCTTGCACCTGAGTCTTAAGTTCTTAGCTGTGTGGAACACTTGACACCAGAGCTTTACACACATTTTTTTGGCAGTAAAGCTGGTATCCTGGACTCTGTCCTTTCTCTACGTCCGGGTAGTTGAGACCCTGCATAGGGTAGCCCTTCACTCCACGGGATGCTGTCAGCCCTGTGTTGTAATGAGGGGCTCGGGCTGCGTGAAGGACCCTCCCACGCCAGCCCTGTGCTTGATGACTTTATAAAACTGATTTGTCTCCATTTAAGCCACTCTTTCACTCAGACCAAGCTTGCTTGATTTGCACATTCCCTGACTGTGGATGTTACAGGGATCTTAGAGATGAGACATTGTAAACTGAAAAGAATGTTTGGAAATGAAACGTCTCATCCTGGTTCAATAATTTGTTTCCCCTCTGTATAATTCACTGACCACCACTATAGATGACACTACAAAGTAAGGATTCTGGCAAGAGGACTCAGTGGGTCAGTGGACTTGCTGGCAAGTGTATCCACCTCTTTCCCCTCCTCCTCCTCCTTCTTCTTCTAAAATTGGTATCAGAAAATTTCTGAGATGCTATGTCTAAAAGAAAAATATATCACAAACTAATATATGCTACTTGTCAAACTATCTATATAAATAATCACAAATGTTAAAAGCCATAGTGATAATAATAAAAGTATTTATTATTAATAATATATAATTCAGATATACAGGTCTTGTTTCCCACAAGTACTGTTCTAGGTGCTGTATGTAAATTAATTCATTTGGTTGTGAAATAATTCTTTGAACCAATTATTTTTTATTTATTAACTTTCTTTTTATTTATTCTTTATGTCTTGCACATGCTGCATCTAAATCCCACTCCTTTTCCCATCCCCTTGTAACTGCTCTCTGCCCTTGCAACCCTCCCCCAGAAAAAAATAAAATAAAATTTAAAAGGAAAAATTTCATTATGGAAGCTGTAGTGTGACACAGTCTACAAGTGTTCATTGCAAAGAGTCACTGGTCTGGTTTGAGACCTCCGGTTTCTACTATACTATCAACACTAGGCCCTCACTTGGACTCCTCTTGTTGTTGCTCTGTGTTATGGAAATCCTGGAGCTTTGGGTCTATAGGACTGGTTACTTCACGTGCTCCAGCAGATCACAGATGGGATGGATGTTGGGGTGGTCCAACTCACAGCCCTGGTTCTGGACTTGGGTATTTGCAGGGTTGATCAGCCTGCCAGCTTTTCCCAATCTTCAAAACTAGCGTGACTTTTTCAACATTGCCTGGCTAGTTCACCCCTTGCATGGATGAGCAATGGCCTGCTTTCAGACCCTCATGGCTGGCTCTCCCACACCCACCCCTTCAGGGCCAACTCTGTGTTGGCGCGGCAAGGTGTAGGGGTCACAGTTCCATGCTCACATTCTTGGGGGTGATTCACTCACACCCGCATCAATAGGGTCAGCTCTACTGTGCTGCCCAGGAGAGGTGCAGGGTCCACCTGCACATGAGTGCTGCAGCTGGTACGGAGGAAGGTCAACTCACTTGCCCACCGCAGGTGGCACGGCCAAGGAGGGAGAGAACATCTTTCCCTTGTCCTCACCACCACATAGCAGACAAAGGGGGTGTGGCCAGCTCTTCCATTATCATATTTTAGGGCTAGCTCATCTACACCTCTGCCAACACGGTCAGCTCTACTGTGCTGCCCAGGTGAGGAGCAGGGCCCGCTTTTCCGAGTGCTACTGCTGATGAGGGGCAGGGACCGCCCTCCCATTCTTATGACCTCAAGGCCAGCTCTCCCACCTGCTTAAGGCATATTGGGGGGCATCTTTCCCCTGCCCATGTCACCACATGGCAGATAAGGGGTGGGGCCAGCTCACTTGTATCCCTGTCAACAGGGTCAGCTCCACTGTGCTGCCCAGACAAGGTGCAGGGTCTGTTTTCCTGAGTGTTACAGTTGGTAAAGGGAAGGCCACCGCCCTGACCAGCTGGAGACAGTTAGGGAAAGGGAGGACCCCATCTTTCCCTCACCCCCACCACTATACAGCAGGTGAGGAAGACAGTATCAGCTATGCCCCTCTCAGATCCTTAGGGCTGACTCATCTGCACCTCTGTTTACAGGGTCAGCAGTACTATGCTGTCCAGGCAAGGCCCAGGGGCCATTCTCCTGAGTGCTTAAACTAGTGAGGGGTTGGGTCAGGTCCCCCACCTGGTACAGGTGTTTGAGAGATGAGGGAAGGAGGACATCTTTCCCTCACCCATGCCATCCCATAGCAGAAGAGAGGGGCACTACCTGCTCTCCCATCCTCATGCCCTCAGGCCATCTCACCCATGCCCCTGCAAACAGATTAGCTCTATTGCGCTTCCCAGATGAGGGAAGGACCCTCTCTCCTGAGAGCTTCAACCTGTGAGGGGCAGGACCATTTCTCCCTAGTGTTGCAGCCAGTGGGGCTGTCGTTTTGTCTTGTTGACCGTATCTTTTGCTTTACAGAAGCTTTTCGGTTTCAGGAGGTCCCATTTATTAATTGTTTCTTTCAGTGTCTGTGCTGCTGGGGTTATATTTAGGAAGTGGTTCCCTGTGCCAATGTGTCTTCTATGAGGTTCAGTGTGGCTGGCTTTATGTTGAGATCTTTGGTCCATTTGGACTTGAGTTTTATGCATGGTGATAGATATGGGTCTTCTACATGTTGATATCCAGTTATGTCAGCACCATCTGTTGAATATGCTTCCTTTTTTCCATTTTATACTTTTTGCTTCTTTATCAAAAATCAGGTGTTCAGAAATGTATAGATTAATGTCCGGGTCCTCAATTCAGTTCCATTGGTCCTCCTGTCTGTTTTTATGCCAATACCAGGCTGTTGTCAGTACTGTAGCTCTGTAGTAGACTTTGAAGTCAGGGATTGTGATGCCTCCAAAAGTTCTTTCATTGTACGGGATTGTTTTGGCTATCCTTGGTTCTTTTGCTTTTCCATATGAAATTGAGTACTGTTCTATCGAGGTCTGTGAATAATTTTGCTGGGATTTTGATGGGCATTGCACTGAATCTGTAGATTGCTTTCGGTAAGATTGCCATTTTTACTATATTAATTCTGCCTACCCAAGAGCATGGGTGATCTTTCGACTTTTTGGTGTCTTTTTTTTTTCCATTCAAAAATTTATACTTCCCCTCCTTCTCCCATTCCCCCACTAACCCTCCTCCACCCCCTTCCATCTTTTAGAGGGGGCAGGGTACCTTGCCCTGTGAGAAGTCCAAGGCCCTCCCCCCTCTATCCTCACCTAGGAAGGTGTGCATCCAAGTAAACTAGGATCCCCAAAAGCCAATACATGCAGAAGAGACAGGTCCCAGTGACATTATCGATGGCTTCTCAGTCCGCCCCCATTGGCAGCCACATTCAGAGAGTCCGGTTTGATCTTATGTTGTTCAGACCCAATCCAGCTGGATTTGGTGAGCTCCCATTAGATCAGTATAGATAAGGGTCTATTTTCATTCTCCTACAGGTTGACATCCAGTTCTGACAGCACCATTTGTTAAAAATGCTTTCTTTCTTTCATTGTATAATTTTAGCTTTTTTGTCAAATATGAGGTGTTCATAGGTTTGTGGATGAATATCCTTTCTTTGATTCAATTCCATTGGTCAACGTCTCTGTTTTTATGCCAATACCAAGCTGTTTTCAGTACTGTAGCTCTGTAATAGAGTTTGAAGTCAGGGATGGTAATGCCTCCGGCAGTTCCTTTATTATATAGGATTGTTTTGGCTATCCTGGGCTTTTTGTTTTTCCATATAAAGTTAGTTATTGTTCTCTCAAGGTCTATGAAGAATTTTGTAGGGATTTTGATGGGGATTGCAATGAATCTATAGATTGCCTTTGGTAGAATTGCCATTTTTACTATATTGATCCTACCAATCCAGGAGCAAGGGAGATCCTCCATTTTCTGGTATCCGCTTCAATTTCTTTCTTCAAGGCCTTAAAGTTCTTCTCAAATAGATCTCTCACTTCCTTGGTTAGTGTTATCCCAAGATATTTTATGCTATTTGTGGCTATAGTGAAAGGTGATGTTTCTCTGATTTCCCTCTCTGTTTCTTTATCCTTTGTGTATAGGAGGGCTACTGATTTTTTTGAGTTCATCTTGTATCCTGCCATATCACTGAAGGTATTTATCAGCTGTAGAAGTTCTTTGGTAGAGTTTTTGGGGTCACTTATGTATACTATCATATCACCTGGAAATAATGAAAGTTTGACTTCTTCCTTTCCAATTCAAATCCCCTTGATCTCCTTATGTTGTCTTATAGTTATTGCTAGAAATTCAAGCACTATGTTGAAGAGATATGGAGGGTGTAGACAGCCTTGTCTTGTTACTAATTTTAGTGGAATTGCTTTAAGTTTCTCTCCATTTAATTTGGTGTTAGCTGTCGGCTTGTTGTATATTGCTTTTATTATATTTAGATATGATCCTTGTATCCCTAATCTCTCGAAGACCTTTATCATAAAGGGGTATTGAATTTTGTCAAATGCTTTGTCAGCATCTAATGAAATGATCATATGTTTTTTTTCTTTCAGTTTATTTATATGATGGATTACGTTGATAGATTTTCGTATGTTGAACCAGCCCTGCATCTCTGGGATGAAGCCTACTTGATCATAATGGATGATCTTTTTGATGTGTTCTTGGATTCGGTTTGCCAGTATCTTATTGAGATTTTTGCATCGATGTTCATGAGTAAGATTGGTCTGTAATGCTCTTTCTTGGTTGTGTCTTTGTGTGGTTTTGGTATCAGGGTAACTATAGATTCATAAAAAAAGTTTGGCAATGACCCTTCTGTTTCTGTTATGTGAAACACATTAAGGAGTATAGGTATTAGCTCTTCTTGAAAGTTCTGGTAGAATTCTGCATTAAAACCATCTCATCCCGGGCTTTTTTTTTTTTTTTTTTTTTTTTTTTTTGGGTTTTTTTTTTTTTTTTTTTTTTTTTTGGTTGGGAGGTTTTTGATGACAGCTTCTATTTCCTCGTGACTTATAGGTCTACTTAAATTGTTCACCTGGTCTTGATTTAATTTTGGTATATGGTTATTTATCTAAAAAGCTGTCCATTTCTTGTACATTTTCCAATTTTGTGGCATACAGGCTTTTATAGTAAGACCTAATGATTCTCTCAATTTCCTCAGTGTCTGTTGTTATGTCCCCCTTTTCATTTATGATTTTGCTAATTTGAGTGATCTCTCTCCTCCATTTAATTAGTTTGGATAGGGGTTTGTCGATCTTGTTGATTTTCGCAAGGAACCAGCTCTTTGTTTCATTGATTCTTTGGATTGTTTTCTGTGTCTCTATTTTGTTGATGTCAGCCCTCAGTTTGATTATTTCCAGTCTTCTACTTCTCCTGGGTAAGTCTGATTCTTTTTTTTCTAGAGCTTTCAGGTGTGCGGTTAAGTCACTAATGTTTGCTTTCTCCATTTTCTTTAGGTGGGCACTAGGTGTTATGAACTTTCCTCTTAGCACTGCTTTCATAGTGTCTCATAGGTTTGGGTATGTTGTGTCTTTATTTTCATTGAATTCAAAGAAGACTTTAATTTCTTTCTTTATTTCTTCCTTGACCCGGGAGTGGTTCAGTAGTTGATTGTTCAGTTTCCATGAGTTTGTAGGTTTTCTGGGGGTGGAATTGTTCTTAAATTCTAACTTTACTACATGGTGATCTGATAAGACTCAGGTGGTTACTCCATTTTTTTTGTATCTGTGGATATATGCTTTGTTACCGAGTATGTGATCAATTTTCGAGAAGGTTCCATGAGATGCTGAGAAGAAGGTATATTCTTTCCTGTTTGGGTGGAATGTTCAATAGATGTCTATTAAGTCCATTTGATTCATTACATCTGTTAGTTCTCATATTTCTCTGTCAAGTTTCTGTCTGGTTGACCTGTCCATTGGTGAGGGAGGAGTGTTGAAATCTCCTACTATTAGTGTGTGGGGTTTGTTGTGTGCTTTGAGTTCTAGTAATGTTTCTTTTACATATGTGGGTGCTTTTATATTAGAGGAATAGATATTCAGGATTGAGACTTCATCCTGATTGATTATTCCTGTTATGAGTATGAAGTGTCCATCTCCATCTCTTCTGATTGATTTTAGTTTGAAGTCGATTTTGTTAGATATTAGTATAGCCACACCTGCTTGTTTCTTAGGGTTGTTTGATTGAAAAAACCTTTTCCCAACCCTTTACCCTGAGATAATGTCTGTCTTTGTGGTTGAGGTGTGTTTATTGTAAACAGCAGAATGTTTGATCCTTTTTTTTGTATCTATTCTCTTAACCTATGCCTTTTTATAGGTCAATTGAGTCCATTGATATTAAGTGATATTAATTACCAGTGGTTGTTAACTCTGGTTTTTTTTTTTTTTTAGTGGTAGAGTTTGTGTGTTTCCCTTCTTTGAGTTGTGCTGGTGGAGGGTTGTTAGATGTCTGTGTTATCTGTGTTGTTTGCTTCCTTTAGTTGTGGTTTTCCTTCTACTACTTTCTGTAAGGCTGGGTTTGGGCTATGTATTGCTTAAATTTGTTTTAATCCTGGAATATCTTGTTTTCTCCATCAATGGTGAAAGAAAGCTTTGCTGGGTATAGTAGTCTGGGCTTGCATCCATGGTCTCTTAGTGACTGCAGCACATCTATCCAAGCTCTTCTGGCTTCATGGTTTCCATTGAGAAGTCAGGTGTAATTCTGATAGGTTTACCTCTATATGTTATTTGACTTTTTTCCTTTGCAGCTCTTAATATTCTTTCTTTATTCCGTATGTTTTGTGTTTTGATTATTATATGGTGAGGGGATTTTTGTTGATCTAATCTATTTGGTGTTCTGTATGCTTCTTGGACCTTCATAGGAATATCTTTCTTTAGGTTGGGTAAGTTTTCTTCTATAATTTTGTTGAATATACTTTCTGGGCCTTTGAGCTATAATTCTTCTCCTTTTTCTACCCCTATTATTCTTAGGTTTGGTCTTTTCATGGTGTCCCAGATTTCCTGGATGTTTTGTGTTAAGAATTTGTTGGATTTGCTGTTTTCTTTGATCAATGAGTTTATTTCTGTTATAGTGTCTTCAGCATCTGAGATTCTTTCTTCTATCTCTTGTATTCTTTTGTATATACTTGTCTCTGTAGTTCCTGTTCATTTACCCAGGTTTTCCATATCCAGCCATCTCTCGGTTTGTGTTTTCTTCATTGCCTCCATTTCGGTCTTCAAGACTTTAACTGTTTCTATTACCTGTTTGATTGCTTTTTCTTGGTTTTCTTGAGTACCTTTGAGAGATTTATTAATTTCTTCTATTTGTTTGTCTTCTCATCCATTTCTTTAAATGAGTTTTTTTGCACATCCTGTTTAAGGGTCTCTATTATTTTCATAATGCAACGTTTAATGTCGATTTCTTCTGCTTCTTCTGGAATAGGGTGTTCAAGTCCTCCTCTTGCATGTTCACTGGATTCTGGTGTTGTCATATTACTTTTCAGGTTGTTGGAGGAATTCTTGCATTGGTGCCTGCCCATCTTTTCCTTCAAATGCAGCCAGGAGAGCCTTGGTGTCTTGTTCCAATCTTTGCTGTGACTGATTGTGTACTTGGGGGATTTTCTTGGTCTGCCCTCTCTAAGGACCCATCAACACTGGAGCTGGCTGTGCCCTCTGGATGGATCTCCTCTGTGCAGCTGCAGGAAGTCCTCCTGGGCCAAAGACCACACAGACAACAGGGCAGGCTTGGGGGAAGCAGGGTTATGTGGAACAAAGAAGCCACCGCAGCAGGAGCTGAAGGGGCCCTGCACTCGGCTCCCCAGACCGGCCGGCCGGGTGGGCACAAGTCTTCCACTTGTTTCATTAAAGTTACTCCGAGATATATTATGCTATCTGTGGCTATTGTGAAGGGTGTTGTTTCTCTGATATCTTTCCTAGCCCTTTTATCATCTGTGTACAGGAGGGCTACTGATTTTTTTTTAATTAATCTTGTATCCTACTACATTACTAGAAGTGTTTATGAGTTGTAGAAGTTCCTTGTTAGAATTTTTGGGTTGCTTATGTAAACTATCATATCATCAGCAAATAGTGAGTTTGACTTTTTCTTTTCCTACTTGTATCCTCTTGATCTCATTTTGGTGTCTTATTGCTCTAGCTACGACCTCAAGAACTATGTTGAATAGATAATGGAGAGAATGAAAAACCTTGTCTTATTCCTGATTTCAGTAGGATCACTGAGAGTTTCTCTCCATTTAGTTTGATGTTGGCTGTTGGATTGCTGTATATTGCCTTTATTATGTATAGGTATGTTCCTTATATGCCTGTTCTCTCCAAGACCCTTATCATGAAGGGATGTTGTATTTTGTCAAAAGATTTTTCGGCATCTAATTTGATGATCATGTGGTTTTCATTTTTCATTTTATTTGAATGGTGGATTACATTGACAGATTTTCGTATGTTGAACAATCCCTGCATCTCTGGGATGAAGCCAACTTGATCACGGTAGATGATGGTTCTGATGTGTTCTTGGATTCGATTTTGCCAGTATTTTATTTAGTATTTTTGCATCAGTGTTCATGAGTGAGATTAGTTTGTAATTCTCTTTCTTAGTAATGTATTTTGGTTTGTGTATAAGGGTAATTATAGCCTCATAAAAAGAGTTTGGCAATGTTCCTTGTGTTTCTATCGTGTCAAATAATCTGAGGAGTATTGGTATTAGTTCTTCCTTGAAAATCTTGTAGAATTCTGAGCTGAAACCATCCTGTCCTGGGCTGTTTTGGTTTGGGAGACTTTTGATGACTGTTTCTATATCTTCAGCAGTTATAGGTCTGTTTAATTTACTTATCTGGTCTTGATTTAAGTTTGGTACATGATAGTTATCCAGAAAGTTGTCCATTTCCTTTAAGTTTTTCAATTTTGTGGAATACAGGTTTTTGAAATATGACCTGATGATTCTCTGTATTTCCTCTGTGTCTGTTGTTATGTCCTCCTTTTCTTTCTGATTTTGTTAATTTGGATATTCTCTCTCTGCCTTTGGTTAGTTTGGATAAAGATTTGTCTATTTTGTTGACTTTTTTTGAAAAACCAAGTCTTTGTCTCATTGATTCTTTGTATTATTTTCTTTGTTTCTTTTTTGTTGATTTCGGCTCTCAATTTGATTATTTCCTGCCATCTAGTTCTCTTAGGTGATTTTGCTTCTTTTTTCTCTAAAGTTTTCAAATGCTCTGTTAATTCACTAGTGAGGGATTTTTCCAGCTTCTTTATGTAGGCATTTAGTGCTACGAACTTTCCTCTTAACACTGCTTTCTTTGTGTCCCATAAATTTGGATATGTTGTGTCGTCATTATCATTGAATTTTAGGAAGTCTTTAATTTCTACCTTTATTTCTACCTTGACCCATTGATAATTCAGGTGAGCATTGCTTAATTCCCATGTGTTTATTGGCTTTCTGGAATTTGTATTGCTGTTGACTTCTAGTTTTAAACCATGGTTATCTGATAAGATACATGGGGTTATTCCAAATTTTTTTTATTTGTTGAGGTTTCTTTTGTTACTGAGTATGTGGTCAATTTTTGAGAAGGTTCCATGAGGTGCTGAGAAGAAGGTATATTCTTTTCTGTTTGGATGGAATATTTTATAGATGTATGTGAAGTCCATTTGAATCATAACATCTCTTAGTTTCCTTATTTCTCTGTTCATTTTTTGTCTGACTGACCTAACCAGTGGTGAGAGGGGGGTGTTGAAGTCTCCCACTATTCATGTGTGGGGTTTAATGTATGATTTAAGCTTTAGAAGTGTTTCTTGAACATAGGAGGGTGCCCTTGTATTTGGGGCATAGATGTTCAGTATTGAAATTTCCTCTTGATGGATTTTTCCTGTGACTAACATGAAATGACCGTCTTTGTCTCTTTTGACTGATTTTAGCTTGAAGTCTATTTTGTTAGATATTAGGATAGCTACTCCAGCTTGTTTCTTAGGTACATTTGATTGGAATATTTTTTCTCAGCCCTTTACTCTGAGACAATGTCTGTCTTTGAGGTGAAGGTGTGTGTTTTGTATGCAGAAGAAGGATTGATTCTGTTTTCATATCTGATCTGTTCGCCTGTGCCTTTTTATAGGTGAGTTGTGTCCATTTATATTGAGGCATAATAATGACCAGTGACTGCTATCTCCTTTTAATTTATTTTTCATTGTTGGTGATGTTAATTTGTGCATTTTCCCCTTCTTTTTGGATTTGATGCTTTGAGACCATCAATTGTCTGTGTTTTTGTTGATGTAGCCAACTTCCTTGGGTTGAAGTTCTCTATCTAGTATTTTGTATAGGGCTGGGTTTGTGGCTAGGTATTGGTTAAATGTGGTTTTGTCATAAAATATCTTGTTTTGTCCTTCTATGGTGATTGAAAGTTTTTCTGGGTATAGTAGTCTGGGCTGGCATACATGGTCTGTTAATGTCTGCATAACGCTTTTACTGGGACCTTCTGGCTTTCATTGTCTCCAAAGAAAATTCAGGTGTAATTCTGATAGATCTGCCTTTATATGTTGCTTGGCCTTTTTCCTTTGCAGCTCTTAATAGTCTTTCTTTATTCTGTATGGTTAGTGTTCTGATTATTATGTGGCAAGGGGACTTTTTTGTTTGATCCAGTCTATTTGGTGTTCAGTAAGCTTTTTGTATCTTCATAGGCATATCTTTCTTTTGGTTGGGAAAGTTTTCTTCTATAATTTTGTTAAATATATTTTCTGTGCCTTTGAGTTGAACTTCTTATCCTTCTTCTATACCTATTATTTTTAGGTTTGGCCTTTTCATGGTGTCCCATGTTTTCTGGATTTTTTGGGGTTAAGCTTTTGATATATTTCATGTTTTCTTTCACTGATGAGTCTAATTTCTCTATTGTATTTTTGTATTTTTAGCACTTGAGATTCTCTCTTCCATCTTTTGTATTCTGCTGTTCATGTTTGTATTTGTGGTTCCTGATCATTTTCTCATAATTTCTGTTTCTATAATTCCCTTAGATTGTGTTTTCTTTATTGTTTTCAAGTCTTGAATAGTTTCTTTCATATGTTTGATTGGTTTTTCTTGGTTTTCTTTAAGGGATTTTCTGATGTCTTCCAATTTTTTGTTTGTCTTTTCCTCCCTTTCTTTGAGGGAATTTCTCATTTCCTCTTTAAGAGTTTCAAACATTCTCCTGAAGTTATCATTTAGGTCATTTTCTTCTGCTTCTATATTTGGTTATTCAAGTCTTGCTGTTGTAAGGTCTTTAGGTTTCACTGGTTTCATGTTGCTTTTTGTGGTGTTGCATGTGTTCTTACCTTTTCTACTCATCTTTTCCTCTAATAGGTGTGGTTGGGGCTGTCTGTGATTCTGTTGATTAATCTTCTAGGTGTCAGTTAATTCAAGGCTCAGATTGTTTTTCCTAGTGGTACAGTCAGTGCCACAGTTCCAGTTACCCCTTTGATCACTCCATGTTCCTGGAGGTGCTCCCAGGCTTTGCTCCACTCCCTTGGAGTTTGCTGTCTCAGGCCTGCTCTAGCCTAGGTTGTTGGCTCAGACCTGTTTCTAAAAATGTCCCTGGTCTGGATCTCTTCCTGCAGAGTTCCCTGGCTTAGGGTTTGTCCTGTAAAGGACTCTGGCTCTGATCTACTCCCTCAGAGTTCCCAGGCTCAGTTGCTCCCAGACCCATGAAGGACCTGTCTCAGGCTTACTCCCTCAAAGGTCCCAGACTCATGCTTAGACCTGCAGAGGTTTCTGGTTCCTGCCTATTCCCTTTGATGTTCCCGACCAATGCCCACATCCACAGTGGTCCTGGCTCAGGCCTACTCCCTCTGAGGTCCCTGGACCTGGAGATATCTCTGGTTCCTGCCTACTCCCTTGGAGGTTCCAGATTCATGCCCAGACCAGCAGAGGTCCTGGCTCAGGCCTAGTTCCTAGGAGGTCCTAGACTCACACCCAGACCCACAGGGGTCCTGGCTTACGTCTACTACCATGAAAGTCCAAGATCCATGTCCAGACCCTCAGCATTCTCTTGCTCTGGCTCACTCACTCAGCAGTTGTCTCAGGTCTGCACTGGCCCAGGTCGCTGGCCCAGTCCTATTCTACCAATGTCCCCGGATTGGATCAGCTCCCACTTCTGTGGAGCTTCCTTTCTCAGGCCCACTCTGGCCTAGGTATCTGTCAATATCAGGGATTTTTTGCACTCTTAGTACACAGATAGTGATCAATGAGCACTATGTACAAGTTTCCTTAGATACACCAGCTTACTTGGGTAAGACGTACACAGGTGTACATGCTGAATATCTGTTCTGGTCACATCTTATTGTGGGATTCCCCTCTCTATGCTGTGAATACCATTGGTTAATAAAGAAACTGTCTTAGGCCTGTGATAGGGAAGAGTAGCGCTAGGCTGGGAAAACTAAATTGAATGCTGGAAGAAAGGAGGCAGAGTCAGAGTGAAGCCATGGAGCTGCCACTAGAGACAAACACACCTGAACCTTGCCACTAGGCCATGAGCCTCATGGTAAAATATAAAATAATGGAGATGGGTTAATTCTAGATGTAAGAGCTAGCTGGCAATGTGCTTAAATAATTGGCCAAGCAGTAATTTAATTAATACAGTTTTTGTGTGGTTATTTAGGGAATCTAGGTGGTCGGGAAAACAAACAAGTGGCCTCCTACAACAACATCTATTGCAAATCCCTTTCTGAAATAACCATAATGTCCCAGGATCTTTACTAGTGGTTTTCATCAGTGTTTATCAGGATGTGAAATTCCAGGAATGTTACATAGCACAACATTGGGTTGAATTTCCTTTCCCTGGTCGGTAAGATGGAACACCTTCCATGTGCTGTTTTGGCTAGTTCTATTTCTTTTGAGAATTTAGACACTTACCTCACTGATGATCACTTTCTCTCCTTTCCTAGATTATCCATTTAATGCTATGCATTTTAAGTGAATTAATCTTTAGAAATTATTATCCAAGTTATATAGCTTTGTTGACACATTGTTACTAAGTTCTGACTATGCTCATTTGTATCAGAGATCTTAGTCTGTATGGCACTCATTCTTCAATATTTCTTGAGCTAACTTCTATAATTTTTAATTCAAGGTTTTATGTATTTTGTTGGTTACTTTTCTGTTGCTGTGATAAAATACCATGACCAGGTCAACTAAGAGAATAAAAGGCTTATTTAAGCTTACTTACGATTCCAGAGGGAGAAGGGCCCACTGTGACAGGAAAGCAGAGCAGCAAGCAGCAGGCATGATGCAGGAACAGGAAGCTAAACTCACATCTTCAAGGGCAAGCACCAAACACAACAACTTGGGAGTGATGTAAAGCATTTACTTTCAAAGCCCACCCCTAGTGAAATACTTCCTCTAGGAAGTCTGCACTATCTAAACCTCTCCAAATAGCACCTCCAACTGAGGATCACGAGTTCACATGTGTGAATGCATGGGGAATATTCTCATTGAAACCACCACATTTGTCTATTTAGATTCAAGTTCTGAATTTAGCTATATATTTGTTGAAGATTCTTATAATAACATTTTAAAATCAAGTATATAGATTCTATCTGGTGATTTTTCAGATCTCTCTATGTCCCTCTGTGTGCTGTCTGCTTTTGAAAGCTTCCAGCATTTCCATTAGGTCTAATTCCTGAATGGAATTTGAAATTTTAAAGAAACATTATAATTCTCTGTTTTTACTTTTTTAAACTACCAGTTCATTGTATACCAGTTCAATGCTTGTAAAAATAGATCATGTTACATGCATTTTACAGTTAGTTCTCACTTTTTCAGTGAGCTAATACTGAATAGCCCATCATTCTTTCTGTGGAAGTCCTGTGCAGCCTGATCTGCAGAAGAAAATATACTGAGTCCTCCTTTCATTTTGTTTCTAGCAAGGGCAACAAAATGATCACCTGGCCTAGGATCAAATATTTCTTTTTTTCCCCTATTTCTTAAATTTTTTTTTAAAAAATACAATCTTTTCTCATTTTTACAAGCCAATCCCAGATCACATTCTCTCCCCTCCTCTCACTCCCCTCACATTCCCCCATACCCCATCTTCCATCTACTCCTCAGAGAGGGTAAGACTACCCATGGAAAGTCAGCAAAGGCACATCACTTTGAGGAAGGACCAACGCCCTTCCCCCTATATCTAGGTTGGCATAGGTATCTCTCCAAAGAGAATGGGCTCCAAAAAGTCCCAATGCCAGTGGTCCTACAGACTGCCTAAGCCACACAACTGTCACCCATATTCAGAGGACCTAGTGTGGTCTTATGTAGGTTCACCCATTGTCATTCCAGAGTCAGTGAGCTCCTACTAACTCAGGTCAGCTATTTCTGTGGGTATCACTATCATGGTCTTGAATCCTTTGTGCATATTATTGCTCCTCGCTCTCTTTGACTGGACTCTGAGAGCTTGACCCAGTGCTTAGCTGTGGATCTCTACATATGCTTCCGTTAGTTCCTAGATGAAGGTTCTGTGGTGACAATTAAGTTCATCATCAATCTGATTACAAGGGAAGGCTAGTTTAGGCACCTTCTCTACTATTGCTTAGGGTCTTAGCTGGGACCATCTTTGTGGATTTCTGGTAATTTCCCTAGTGCCAGGTTTCTTGCTAGTTACAAAATGACTCTCTCAATCAAGATATCTCTTTCCTTGCTTTCCCTCTCTGTCTTTCCCACATCTCAACCATCCCATTCCCTCATGTTCTCCTCCCTCCTCCCCTTCTCCCCTCACCTTCCCCTTCTGCCCTCCCTTCTCCTTACCATGCTCTCAATTTTCTCAGATCTTGTCTATTTTCCCTTCCCAAGGGATCAATGTATGTCTCTCTTAAGGTTTTCCTTGTTACCTAGCTTCTCTGGGGTCATGGACTACAGGCTGGTTATCCTTTGCTTTATATCTAGTATCCACTTATGAGTATATACCATGTTTGTCATTGTGGGTCTGAGTTACCTCACTCAGAATTTTTTTTCTTTTTGCTAGTTCCATCCATTTGTCTGCAAATTTCATTATGTCATTGTTTTTTATCATTGAGTAGATGTACCTCATTTTCTTTATCCATTCTTTGGTTGAGAGGCATCTAGATTTTTTCCAGATTCTGGTTGTTATGAATAATGCTATGAGCATAGTTCACCAAATGTTCCCATGGTATATGTGAGCATCCTTTGAATATATTCCCAGTAGACTCCCAATTGTCTGAGAAACTGCCATACTGATTTCCACAGCGACTGTACAAGTTTGCAGTCCCACCAGCAATTGAGGAGTGTTCCCCTTACACTACATGCTCTCCAGCATAAGCTATCATAAGAATCTTTTATTTTATCCATTCTTACTGGAATGGTATCTCAGAGTCATTTTGATTTGCATTTCCTTGATGGTTAAGAATGCTGAGCAATTCCCTAAGTGTCTTTCAGCCATTTGAAATTCTTCTGTTGAGAATTCTCTGTTTAGATCTGTACCCCAATTTTTTATTTGGATCATTTAGTATGTTGATAATATCTAGTTTCTTGACTTCTTTATATATTTGGGAGTTCAACCCTCTGTCAGATGTGGGGTTGGTGAAGATATTTTTCTATTCTGCTGGTTGCTATTTTGTCTTATTGACTATTTCCTTTGCCTTACAGAAGTTTCTCAGTTTCAGGAGGCCCTATTTACTAATTGTTGATCTCAGTGTCTGTGCTACTGGTATTATATTTAGGAAGTAGTCTCCTGTGCCAGAGTATTTAAGGTTTCTTCTCATTTTCTCTTCTATGAGATTCAGTGTGGCTGGATTTATGTTGAGGTCTTTGATTCATTTGGACCTGAGTTTTGTGCATGGGTATAGATATGAATCTATGTGCATTCTTCTACATGTTGACATCCAGTTATGCCAGCACCATATGTTGAAGATACTTTCTTTTTCCCATTGGATAATTATAGGTTCAATGTTTTTGTGTCTCAGGACAGTATACATGCAAAATTCAAAGCTACATTTTATTAATTTTTAAATAGAGACTTGTTTGTTAAGTTGGAGTTTCATTGTTTTTCCCAAAAACTTATGTGACAGCCATATTTACCCTCCTCCCAGCAGGTACCACAGTGAGTGTTTTATACTAGGTTCCAGTGTGTGTAGAAATTTGGTGTTTTCCTCTGTGTCTCTTCCATGGGTATAAAACCATTTGTGACTTTTGACAGACTTTCTCCTTCTCAATTTTTGCATGTGAACATTCCCCTTCTCTTTTTATACCAAAGCAAGAATGCCCATGTATGTACACATGGGCACACACACACTTAGAACTTGCTAGTATTTATATGGGGTGGGGTAGCATACCCCACCTCTAAGCATCCTCTAAGTTTATGATCTTTCTAAGACTATGGTGTCATTTTTATTACCACATAATCTAATATAAATTCTGTCATAACTTTTGATGTCATTTTTTTTCTGAAACATAGGAATGAGGTTATACAAAAAAACAGTTAATTATTCTAGAATTTATTCCCACTTGGAGTGTGTTTGTGAGGAAAACATTTGAACTTAGGACATTAAATCTCTAGTCCTTCAAACAGAATTTTCAGTTGGGTCTTGAGAGGAGAGCCTCAAAGTGATTTCTGTAAAATCATTTCTTCCAGCTACTGCATTCACCACTGTGACCTTCATGGAATGTGTAACAAATTCACATATTTCAGGTTGTGTTTCTGAGAGAATAATTATGGAGAAAAACAGAGTGCAGGGAACAAGGGAGAAGTTCTTGAGATTGCTGCAATTAAACCCTACCAGATTTCCCATATTTCCTATGAAATAATGGGAACACTCCCATGGGGATATTGCGCTATTGACAATGAATAATATTAAAAACTAAAAAACAGACACTGCACAAAATGTACACACACTAAGAACTTTTTAAAAATTAAAAGACAAAAAATGTAAGGGTTAGGGATATAGCTAGTAATAGAGCTCACGCTTAGCTGTAGGTACCAACTTTAGAGCCAAAAGGGTTATGGAACGAAAATACAAACAAATTTCTTTTATATTCATATGTATAAAAATTTCTGTAAAGTATTAGAAAAGGGTAGAGGTCATTCATATTCAATCCAAAGATGACACCTGAGTGGAGCCTCAGAAGACTGGTACATTTGGAGGATTCATTAGAAACCATTCAGTTGAGAGACTGAGTATGATGAGACTCTGGAGGGAGGAACTCCCACAGCCTGGTGAAAGGATTGTTACAAGGATTCATTTGTTTGGTGTAGAGAACTAATTAATATCTGCAGTGACAACACATTGAGAAAGTGACACTGGTCCTTACATCGAAGGCAGTGGGATTGTTTTAGGGGAAGTGGAGAGTGCTAACTCTCTTCAGGGGAGTTTGCCAAAGTCTACAGCCCCACTTGACAGTGATGTTCTTTGGCTACATCTGCCTATTTGACTACTTTCTGGGGGAAATCTGGGAATCTCACTATGCTAACTATGCTAATAAATTTCTAATAGTTAAACAGTGGCAAGTGAATAAAAAATGAAAAGCACAGTGCAAGCACTGAAGATTAGGAACAGGATCGTGACTATTGTCACTAACGTAGTCCCAGAGAAAGACTGAGGAAACAAATGACTAAAACCATCATAATGGGCTGTGGACTGAGCTGCAATGTGCAGCATGGCCTGGGACAGCAGAAGTCAGAGAGGGGGTCTCGGCTGACTAAATAAAACATTGGGAATTTAATCTGAAGTCAAGAGAGGAAAAAAACGTGTGGAGAGCTACCCTTCACTGTCGCCCTATATACCCATATGACTGCCCCTACCAAGAACACACGCACAGATATTGTTTAAGGTTCATGGTCTCATTCCTTGCCCTTGAACTTAGGAAGAACTTTCTTGACACCTTAATTGTGGGGATGCTTGTATGAATAAAGCATTTCCACTGCAATCATTCCCCAGTATGATAGAAAATAAGTGACAGCAGTTTCATCTGAGCTAATTAGACATCGGGCATATGGTCTACAGCATCCCTTCTCTCCTTTCTTGTCACCTGTGCCAGGGCTGCCAATCTCTGCACCTAAGAGATTTGTTTTCCAACTAGTCTCTCAAAGAAGGAATAATTAAAATGAGTTTCACAGTCTTCAGCTCTAAGAAAATTAATGCCAAATCACCTGCTTCACATGACCTTTACTTGGACCTGATATCTTTGTGGAAAATTTGTTTCTTTTTGTTTTCCCACTAAGATTAGTTAGAAAAGAGAGACAAAACTCAAATCAAATTCCTCAGGAACTTCAAGCCCAGAATTCCACCCAGATCTAAGAGCCTGCCTGTTTTTGTTTTGTTTTGTTTATTTATTTATTATTATTTTTTCCATATTCTTTTATTTTTTTCATTCACAAAAATTTACATTTCCTCCCCTTCTCCCAGTCCGCTCCCGCTCCCCCCACCCTCCTCCCTCTCCCTGCATCCTTAAAAGAGGGCGTGGTGCCCTGCCCTGTGGGAAGTCCAAGGCCCTCCCCCCTCCATCCCAGCCTAGGAAGGTGTGCATCCAAATAGACTAGGTTCCCAAAAAGATAACACATACAAAAGAGATAGGTCCTAGTGTCATTGTTGATGGCTTCTCAGTCTGCCCCCATTGGCAGCCATATTTAGAGAGTCTGTTTTGATCACATGATCGTTCAGTCCCGGTCCAGCTGGATTTGGTGAGCTCCCATTAGATCAGGCACACTGTATCATTGGATGGTCCAGCCCCTCACGGTCCTAACTTCCTTGCTTATCTTCTCCCACCTTCTGCTCTTCGACTGGATCTTGGGAGTTCAGTCCAATGCTCTGATGTGAATGTGGGTCTCTGTCTCTCTCCATCCATCGGACGAAATTTCTATGGTAGTGATCAAGGTATTCATCAATGTGACTATGAGACAAGGCTAGTTCCGGCACCCTCTAATCTGCTGCCCAAGGACCTAGCTTGGGACATCCCCATGGACAGCTGGGATCCCCTCTAGAGCCAAGTATCTGGCCAGTCCTAACATGACTCCCTTAATGTAGATATCTTATTCCCTTCTCCAACATCCACCTTTCCTCCATCTCCACACTCCCACTCCCCCAATCTCTCCCCAGTCCTTCCCTTCTCCCTTCTCCTTCCCCCTCTCCCCTTCCCCTACACCCCATATGCCCACCTCTATCACTGCCCCCGTGCTTCCAACTTTTGCCTGGGGATCCTGTTTGCTTCCAATTTCCAGGAGAATCTATATATGTTTTTCTTTGGGTCCACCTTGCTATTTGGCTTCTCTGGGCTTGTGACCTATAAGCTCAGTGTACTTTGTTTTATGGCTAGGGTCCACTAACGAGTGAGTACATACCATAATTGTCATTTTGGGTTTGAGTTACCTCACTCAGGATAGCATTTTCTATTTCCACCCATTTGCATGCAAAATTCAAGATGTCATTGTTTTTTAACGCTGAGTAGTATTCTAATGTGTATATATTCCATACTTTCTTGAACCATTCTTCCATTGAGGGGCACCTACGTTGTTTCCAGGTTCTGGCTATTACAAATAATGCTGCTATGAACATAGTTGCGCAAATGCTTTTGTAGTATGATAGGACATCTCTTTGGTATAGTCCCAACAGTGGTATTGCTGGATCCTGAGGTAGGTTGATTCCCAATTTCCTGAGAATCTGCCACACTGATTTCCAAAGAGGTTGCACAAGTTTGCATTCCCACCAGCAATGGATGAGAGTTCCCCTTGCTCCACATCCTCTCCAGCATAGGCTATCATTGGTGTTTTTGATTTTAGCCATTCTGACAGGTGTAAGATGGTATCTCAAAGTTGTTTTGATTTGCATTTCCCTGATGGCTAAGGAAGTTGAACATGACCTTAAGTATCTTTTGGCCATTCGAACTTCTTCTGTTGAGAATTCTCTGTTCAGATCATTACCCCATTTTTTTAATTGGGTAATTTGGAATTTTATCATCTAGTTTCTTGAGTTCTTTGTATATTTTGGAGATCAGACCTTTGTCTGATGTGGGGTCAGTGAAGATCTTCTCCCATTCAGTAGGATGCCTTTTTACTGAATGACTGTATCCTTTGCTTTACAAAAGATTCTCATTTTCAGAAGGTCCCATTTATTCATTGTTGCTCTTATTGTCTGTGTCATTGTGGTTTTACACAAGAAGTGGTCTCCGGTGCCCATGTATTGCAGGCTACATCCCACTTTCTCTTCTATCAGGTTCAGTGTGGTCAGATTTATATTGAGGTCTTTAATCCATTTGGACTTGAGTTTTGTGCATGGTGATAGATAAGGGTCTAATTTAATCCTCCTACAGGTTGACATCCAGTTATTCCGGCACCATTTGTTAAAAATGCTTTCATTCTTCCATTATATAATTTTAGGCTCTTTGTCAAATATGAGGTGTTCATAGGTTTGTGGATGAATATCCTTTCTTCGATTCAATTCCATTGGTCAACGTCTCTGTTTTTATGCCAATACCAAGCTGTTTTCAGTACTGTAGCTCTGTAATAGAGTTTGAAGTCAGGGATGGTAATGCCTCCGGCAATTCCTTTATTGTATAGGATTGTTTTGGCTATCCTGAGCTTTTTGTTTTTCCATATAAAGTCAGTTATTGTTCTCTCAAGGTCTATGAAGAATTTTGTTGGGATTTTGATGGGGATTGCATTGAATCTATAGATTGCCTTTCGTAGAATTCCCATTTTTACTATATTGATTCTACCAATCCAGGAGCATGGGAGATCCTTCCATTTTCTGGTATCCTCTTCAATTTCTTTCTTCAAGGTTTTAAAGTTCTTGTCAAATAAATCTTTTACTTCCTTTGTTAGTGTTACCCCAGGATACTTTGTGCTATTTGTGGCTATCGTGAAAGGTGATGTTTCTCTGATTTCCCTCTCTGTTTCTTTATCCTTTGTGTATAGGAGGGCTACTGATTTTTTTGAGTTGATCTTGTATCCTGCCATATCACTGAAGGTATTTATCAGCTGTAGAAGTTCTTTGGTAGAGTTATTGGGGTCACTTATGTACACTATCATATCATCTGGAAATAACGAAAGTTTGACTTCTTCCTTTCCAATTCAAATTCCCATGATCTCCTTATGTTGTCTTATAGTTATTGCTAGAAATTCAGGCACTATGTTGAAGAGATATGGAGGGTTTGGACAGCCTTGTCTTGTTACTGATTTTAGTGGAATTGCTTTGAGTTTCTCTCCATTTAATTTGGTGTTAGCTGTCGGCTTGTTGTATATTGCTTTTATTATATTTAGATATGATCCTTGTATCCCTAATCTCTCGAAGACCTTTATCATAAAGGGGTATTGAATTTTGTCAAATGCTTTGTCAGCATCTAATGAAATGATCATATGTTTTTTTTCTTTCAGTTTATTTATATGATAGATTACATTGATAGATTTTCATATGTTGAACCAGCACTGCATCTCTGGGATGAAGCCTACTTGATCATAATGGATGATCTTTTGATGTCTTCTTGGATTTGGTTTGCCAGTATCTTATTGAGAATTTTTGCATCGATGTTCATGAGTAAGATTGGTCTGTAATTCTCTTTCTTGGTTGTGTCTTTGTGTGGTTTTGGTATCAGGGTAACTATAGATTCATAAAAAAAGTTTGGCAATGACCCTTCTGTTTCTGTTATGTGAAACACATTAAGGAGTATAGGTATTAGCTCTTCTTGAAAGTTCTGTTAGAATTCTGCATTAAAACCATCTCATCCCGGGCTTTTTTTTTTTTTTTTTGGTTGGGAGGTTTTTGATGACAGCTTCTATTTCCTCATGACTTATAGGTCCACTTAAATTGTTCACCTGGTCTTGATTTAATTTTGGTATATGGTTATTTATCTAAAAAGCTGTCCATTTCTTTTACATTTTCCAATTTTGTGGCATACAGGGTTTTATAGTAAGACCTAATGATTCTCCCAATTTCCTCAGTGTCTGTTGTTATGTCCCCCTTTTAATTTCTGATTTGGTTAATTTGAGTGATCTCTCTCCTCCATTTAATTAGTTTGGATAGGGGTTTGTCAATCTTGTTGATTTTCGCAAGGAACCAGCTCTTTGTTTCATTGATTCTTTGGATTGTTTTCTGTGTCTCTATTTTGTTGATTTCAGCCCTCAATTTGATTATTTCCAGTCTTCTACTTCTTCTGGGTGAGTCTGCTTCTTTTTTTTTTTTCTAGAGCTTTCAAGTGTGCTGTTAAGTCACTAATGTTTGCTTTCTCCATTTTCTTTATGTGGGCACTAAGTGCTATGAACTCTCCTCTTAGCACTGCTTTCATAGTGTCCCACAGGTTAGTGTATGTTGTTTCTTAGCTTTCATTGAATTTAAGTAAGACTTTAATTTTTTTATTTCTTCCTTGACTCTGGGGTTGTTCAGTAGTTGACTGTTCAATTTCCATGAATGTGTATGCTTTTGGGGGTGGAATTGTTATATTCTAACTTTACTCCAAGGTGCTCTGATAAGAGACAGGTGGTTACTCCAATTTTTTTGTATCTGTGCATGTATGCTTTGTTACCAAGTATGTGATCAGTTTTCGAGAAGGTTCCATGAGATGCTGAGAAGAATGTATATTCTTTTCTGTTTGGGTGGAGTGTTTTATAGATGTCTATTAAATCCACTTGATTCATTACATCTGTTAGTTCTCTTATTTCTTTGTTAAGTTTCTGTCTGGTTGACCTGTCCATTGGTGTGAGAAGAGTGTTGAAATCTCCTGCTATTAAGGTGTGGGGTTGGATGTGTGCTTTGAGTTCTAGTAATGTTTCTTTTACATATGTGGGTGCCTTTTTATTAGGGGAATAGATATTCAGGATTGAGACTTCATCCTGATTGATTATTCCTGTTATGAGTATGAAGTGTCCATCTCCATCTCTTCTGATTGATTTTAGTTTGAAGTCGATTTTGTTAGATATTAGTATAGCCACACCTGCTTGTTTCTTAGGGCTGTTTGATTGAAAAAACTTTTTCCCAACCCTTTACCCTGAGATAATATCTGTCTTGGTTGAGGTGTGTTTCTCGTAAACAGCAGAATGTTGGATCCTGTTTTTGTATCCAATCTCTTCACCTATGCCTTATTCAAGGTGAGTTGAATCCGTTGATATTAAGTGTTATTAATGACCAGTGGTTGTTAACTCCGGTTATTTTCTTTTTGGTGGTAGGGTTTGTGTGTCTCCCTTCTTTGAGTTGTGCTGGTGTAGGGTTGTTAGATGTCTGTGTTATTATCTGTGTTGTTTGCTTTCTTTAGTTGTGGTTTTCCTTCTACTACTTTCTGTAAGGCTGGTTTTGTGGCTATGTATTGCTTAAATTTGTTTTTATCCTGGAATATCTTGTTTTCTCCATCAATGGTAAAAGAAAGCTTTGCTGGGTATAGTAGTCTGGGCTTGCATCCATGGTCTCTTTGTTTCTGCTGCACATCTATCCAAAACCTTCTGGCTTTCATGGTTTCCATAGTGAAGTCAATTGTAATTCTGATAGGTTTACCCTTATATGTTACTTGACCTTTTTCCTTTGCAGCTCTTAATATTCTTTCTTTATTCTGTATATTTTGTGTTTTGATTATTATATGGTGAGGGGATGGGTTTTTTTTTTTTTTGATCCAGCCCCTTTGGTGTTCTGTATGCTTCTTGTAAATTCATAGGAATATCCTTCTTTAGGTTGGGAAAGTTTTCTTCTATAATTTTGTTGAATATATTTTCTGGGCCTTTGGAGTGAACTTCTTCCTCTTCTTCTGCCCCTATTATTCTTATGTTTGGTCTTTTCATGGTGTCCCAGATTTCCTGGATGTTTTGTGTTGCGAATTTGTTGGATTTGTTGTTCTCTTCCATCACTGAGTTTATATTCTCTATCGTATCTTCAGCGACTGAGATTCTTTCTTCTATCTCTTGTATTCTGTTGGTTATACTTGTCTCTGTGTTTCCTGTTCATTTATCCAGATTTTCCATATCCCACCATCTCTTGGTTTGTGTTTTCTTCATTGCCTCCATTTCAGTTTTCAAGTTTTGAACTGTTTCCATTACCTGTTTGATTGCTTTTTCTTGGTTTTCTAGGGTATCTTTGAGGAATTTATTTGTTTCTTCTAACTTTTTGTTAATTTTCTCATCCCTTTCTTTAAAGGAGTTTTCACCTCCTCTTTAAAGTTCTCTATCACTTTCATAATGTTACATTTATAGTAAATTTCTTCTACTTCTTCTGGATAGGTTGCTCAGGTTTTCCTGTTGCATACTTGCTGGATTCTGGTGTTATCATGTTGCTTTTCAGGTGGTTGGATATATTCCTGGATTGGCGCCTGTCCATCTCTTCCTTCGAATGTGTTCAGGAGAGTCTTGGTGGCTTGTTCTCTCAGTCTGGGTATATCCACCAGCACTGGATCAGGACTCTGCTCCGTGGGACAAGGGGACCCTCTAGCCCTGGGCTCACCCTTCCTCTAAAGCCTCAGCCTGGAAGCATGCTGAGTTTGGGGGCAGCTAGGACTCCGCTGATGTAAAGGGGTGCCCCGGAGCAAGCTGGGGTGGGATAGGCAGAACAGCCAGTAGAGGGGGGCCCTAAGTGGTCAGAAAGCCTCGGGGATGGGCTGGGACCCACTTATAGGCATCTGGATGTATCTGCTAGCACTGGATCAGGGCCCCTTGTTTGCCCAGGAACTCGCAGTCAAAAGGGCAGGTTTAGTGAATGTTGCCCGCTCTGCTCTTCTCTGCTCTGTGGGACAAGGGGCGAGCCTGCCTTTTTATTACTGGTTGATTCGAGTTTTATAATGCTTTAGACACCCTACTCTTTATAGATGAGGAAGCAGACAGCCAATTGAGACTGTAAGGGCAAATGTATCAGTCATTCATTGTGCATCTAGCCCCTTGTAGCTTTCAGTAGTGCTTCATACTCTATTCAGGTGTGACTTACAATTGACCTTTGACCTGAAACTCTCTGTGAACCCAGGACTGATACCTATGAAAAAAAATCTTATAGGATGCTTGTTTTCTAAAGGATTTGCATTTAAAATTCAGACTTTAAAGCCTTGCTTCTTTATTTTCCATGTACAAATATGAGTGTTATATGTCTCAAGTGCAAATTATAAAATAAAGACATTAGTAATGTCATTGTCTTAAGAAAGATAAGTGCAAACTCAGTGATATTTGGTGTGTGTTAGACATTCTGTCTCAAATTGCTTTGTTTGAGTATTTTTTGACTTTTGGTATTTTGCTTGTATATTTTGGTTTGTCTCTGTGTGTATGTTTAGTGTGTCTGAGAGTTCTGTATGAGTTTCTTAGTTTTTTGTTTCTTTGCTTTTTGTTTCTTTTTTAAAGAGATGAGGAAAGGACATGGAGTTTTGTAGGTGGGGAGGTGAGAAGGATCTGGGAGAAGTTGGGGGAAGGGAAAACATCATCAGAATATATTGTATAAAAAATTTCTTTCAATAAAAATTAACAAGGAAATGCAGGGGGGACTTAAGTGATGCAAAGGGAGTTACTGGCCATCCTGCCTGTGTTCAGGACCACTGCTGCCCTTGTTGGTACTGACCTGGTGAGAATTTACTGATTCTGACAGTTATACTTGCTTCCTAGGAAGCTATGCATAACCTGATAATATATTCAAGTCAATGGCCCAAACTTCTGGAAGTCTGAACCAACAACCTGCTGCCAATGGTCAGGGATTACAGGCTTATTTTTAGCAAGTTGGAATTCAGTCAAGGTTGGCTTTTTTGAGCCTGACTCATAGAAGACGGGCAGCATTTCTGATTTTATCATCTGGCCATAAAATTATGTTTTAGTGCTAGCTAATTTCATTGATTTTTTTAAAGTGTACTTGTGCAGGTTTACAGTTAGCAAGACTGCTTTGTGGCTGAAGCAGTGTATTTTGGGATATATGAAGACACTTTTTGAAACACTGGTGAAGGACTCAGAGAACAGTTCTAAAAATCAGTTAGCAAGTGGGTCATATTGTGAGCTTATCATTCACGAGAGTATGTATCACCACACTTCAAGAGGTTTCAGGATGTCACACTGCAGTTGAGGGGCTCTATGGGTTTCATACAAAAATATTTCTGCACAACTGTGCAGATATATCACCATCTGAAGCATACATAATGTGTTGGAATTTAGAAAGGTTAGAGATAAAAAAATAAATAAGCCAGTAATATTAGGTTGCCAACTGAGAACATGTAGTGTTCTGTAATTTCTCTATTGTCTATACATATAGTGACTGGTAGAAACAAATGATGACATGGGAGTCATCTGTTAATGGAGACCATGGCCAGTCTGTGTGTGTGTGTGCGTGTGTGTGTGTGTGTATGTGTATGTATATGTATGTGTGCATGTATGTATGTGTGTATGCATGTATATGTATGTGTGTGTGCATGTGTGTGCGTGTGTGCATGTGTGTGCGTGTGTGTATGTATGTGTGTATGTGTGTGTGTTTGTATGCATTTGTGTGTATGTGTGTGCATCTGTGCATCTGTGTGTGTATGTGAATATATACATTTCTGTGTATGTATGTCTGTATGTGCATGTGTGTGCATGTGTGTGCATGTGTGTCTGTGTATGTATGTGTGTATGTGAATGTATACGTTTCTGTGTATGTGTGTCTCTGTGTGTGCATATGTGTGCATGTGTGTGTGTGTATGTGTGTGCATGTGCATGCATGCGTGTGTGTGTGTGTGGCAAGCCAGTACAGGGGTGGGAAAAAGCAGTGAGAGAGCAGTTAATTAACCACTTACACTATTAGTAAAAATTTTACTCTTTTGAGACAAGCTTTCACTAAGTACTCCTGATCTTCCTGCTTCAGTATGCCATCAAGGCCTGGCTGTACTGGCAAATTGAATATTCTATCTTTGAGTGACATGCTTTATGAAATTATTTTGTGTAACTCTCAGCTTTCTGTGAATCTCTAATTCAAAAATTATTTGTTGGACTGTTAAATAGTCTCTGATCAAGTACTGAATTGATTTTGGTTAAGTATAGAATGTGACTCTCACATTGAAGCTCTTGTTTCAACCTGTGCACTTTGTCCGCAGACTCTTGATCACTGTGCACATTTCCCTGTGTGCACTAACTCAGACATTTTCATCTGCACGGCAGCACAGTTAAGGCCTCTTGTCTTTGGAGAAGTTTCCAGAATTTCACAGAGCCAATCTAACTTTTAGATTATTCATCTGTAGGAGGCTTGTTTTGTCATAGTCTTTTCAGTTCTGTTCTTGTTTCCTAGCACGGCTTTTGTCTGTGATTACTTTACAGCAGAGCTTTAAACCTCCTGCTCCAGCTGCAATGAGGCTTTTTGCATGATACTCTTTGAAATCTAATTTTCTCAATTTAAGTTTTAGAAATATTATTATCCCATCAATAAGTGATTTTTTGCTATGGTTTTAACCACTGGGAATTTTACTTTTGGATGATGATGCCTACTGAATAAAGTCCATCAGGATTCTGTCTTCAGTGCTCCTAAGGATGTCTGGTAAGGTCTCTATGGGGGCCAAGCACAGCTGCTAAAAGAGTAATTGGACACTTTCCTTAGGAGGCTGAAATATGAGATGACAAAATTCTTTGAAATAAGATCACGTCACATAAAATAATTTACAGTATTTTGAAATATTCTCAAAATGTGTATAGTTATTGCATCATAACAATGATTTGCAATTGGAAGTTGCCCTCTAGAGTCCAGCATAAGAGTTGAGTCCCAGCAGTATGGAAGGTTTTGTGTGAGCCTCTCTGGAGACTGAAGGGTGTCTCATGCTTCTGTGCTTGGCTTTTCTGTTGCACAGAAGCACCCATAACAAACCCAACACACGTTCCCACAGTTTCCCCAAGTTTCAATGCTATTTGCCTCACTATTTATTGAAAACTTCTAAGTTTTCTAAGTTGAAAAACAAAATGTACATTTTTACTGTTAATTATCTTCACGGTAAAGTTCAATAAGCTCTCTGACAGCAGGGAGATGTATTCCAAACCCCCATAATCCCCCCCCTCTCTCTCCCACTTTTACATGCACACACACACACACACACACACACACACACACACACACTCACACATACACAGGGGACTATTACTTCACCATTTTTCCTGTTACTTTTTTTCAGTTTTTGTAAGATGCCAGCCATTAGACTGAGCATCTGTCTTTGCTCTAGCAGTTTAAATCCATATTTTCCTGTAACTTCTGATTTTGATACCTTTGAAGGAGAGGAAGCTATTTTTAAACTTGAGAACTTGAATGTTAAATGTATTTGACACGGCTTATTGCACCATACTACTTTGACACAACAGTCCTTGAGAACAAGCTGCCAATGGCAAAAGCTGTTGCTGATGAACTGAAGACACAGACAAATCCAGGACTGCACAAAGTGTGCTTAACCAGTGATGTGTGGCCAGAAGTGTATTCCTGATGGGAGCAAGACAGGGTGACCCTGCACCTGCACTTTCTCAGAAACATTGACACTCTAACAGAAGCAGGCTGACCATCCAAAACAGGAAATAGGTCGCCTAGCTATTATAGATTTGCTTCTTATCCTGTGTGGCGTGGATTGCTTGTCAGGGGAAGGAAGTCAGAAAGATGGTGGTTGCATTTGAAAGGGTTGTATGTCACTTTCTCAGGTCAAATTGTTGTGCTCCCAAGTCAGCTGTGTTGCTCTGTACACATCTTCCTGGCCTGGTGCCTGTCACTTGTGTATTTTCAGAGGCCTGAGATGCACTTTGCCTCCACTGCAAAGTCCTACTGACCTTGGACAATAATGTGAACCTGTCCCTCTCTCTTAAGCCCACAGTTGGATTGAATTCTCATGGACAAATAAGCAGAGATTTGGCCACCTCAGACAGGGCACGAACAATAAAAAAATGTAAGAGAGAAATAATTCTACCCATGTTGAATTTGAGGATTCAATGAAGTTACTTGTGATCACTTGTAGGAACATAGTTGAGGGGTCACTTTCACAGAATCATGGGAAACTTACAAGTGGCTTCACCCCTGTAAAAAGAATATATTTCCTCCGAGCAAGTGCTAAACATTTGTATATATTTTGATAGGGGTCAATGTCCTGAGTCCCGCTCCCCATGCTCAGCCAATGTTAAGTGTCATTATGTCTTTGTAGGAAGGTGGGGCCTTGTGAGCCCATCAACCACACCATGATGTGAGCTCAATCTTGCATGGTCCCCTATGGGCATCATAGCTATTCAGAGTTCATGAGGTCTTCGAGGATGACATAGTTTCCTGTAATATTTGCTCTCATTGCTCCAGCCAGCACTTCATTTAGTCCAGTTATATAATTTTATTTACAAATGTACAGAGTTCTCCCTACAGGATACAGGATATTGAGCATCCTTCTCCCTGTCTTTGGTTCTTATAAAGCATGGTGAAGAATATGGTTTATGCTCAAAACTAATTACAGGGTGCAGATAATTGGACAAAGAAAACACTAAGTTAATGTTATACTTTCCCTGGTTAAAGGAAATAGGTCAAAAGTAGCTGCAAGAAAAGCAAGTGGCATTGATGTGACTGTCAATTGGCTGGGAACCAAATGTAAAAACAGAGAATTCAGGAATTAATCTTGTCATGAAGGGAAAATTGCTGCTGAAGCCCTAAACACCATCAGTAAACACCACCAAACAAAACAAAGAAAAAACCACCATTGCCTGAGACAAAGCACCAAGGAAGACTTTGACAGTCTACATGATTATATAATGCTCAAAGAAAAACACCCTAGCATGGGAGCAGCCTCGTAGGATTTTTTAAAATGGCCTCAGCGGGCGATGGGCTCTGGTTGTTCTGGGGTGCTCCATCATTCAGCACTACTTTCAAAGACTACTGTTAATCCTGGTTAGATTTATGATTAAATAATATGCTTCCTTGGGTTACATTGTGAGTTAAACCAACACGTGAGCCAGGCTGGAGATTAAACACTTTCTACCTTATCCTCTCTTTAGGGAAGCAATAGAGCGACCAAATACAGATCTGTAGTCAAATAGTTGGTGTCTGTGGCTGAAAATAGAAGTCAAATAATAATGAATTGTAGGGTTAACAGGTGATTTGGAGGGCCTAGTTTTTCTAATAACTCTAATAATGTCAAAGATATTACATGAAAAGTCAGGCAGTAGTGGAACACAACTTTAATCCCAGCACTTGGGAAAAAGAAGCAGGTGGATTTCTGTAAGTTCAAGGTCAGCCTAATCTACACAAAGAGTTCCAGGATAGCTTAGGCAACACAGATAGATCCTATCTCGAAACCCACCCACAAAAAGAAATTACGTGAAGAAGTAGATTCTCATAAGAAAAACACAGTCCTGCAGTGTAGCTCTGACCTACATAAAATCTCTTGCAAAGTCAGGAAAAGAGTGACCCAAGTTCTATTTGTGGAAAATGAAGCCTCAAAAAGATGTTGGAGTTCAATCTGTGGTTCCAAAAAGCTCTTCTAATAACCATGACTGCCAACATGGAACATTAACACATCGCTTTCTACCTTCAGAAAAATAGCTAGGCCTCCCAAGGGAAGGAGGGAGAGAGACCTCACGAAACTTTCCATCCACAGAAAGAACAGAAGGTCCACAAGTCATATGACCTGGTGTGATAACAGTAAGTAGTGGAGAAACAACATAATGAGATAGATATTCCTATCTGCAGGGAGAAGAGGAAATTGATACCAGAAAAATTTGTCAAGGGTCACCATTTCTGTGAAAGAGATTAGAGGCCATCAGGTGACTGTGGATGTCAAAATCTTGACTGACAAAAAAGAGAGGACATAGAACAGCATAGCAAACAATATGAGTTCAATTCTGTCCAGATCCAACACCTGATTGTTCTTCCCAACACATACCTACCTTTTATTGTGTGCAACTTTTAGCACAGGGTGTTGAAGAGCAGAAAGCAAACTGGTAAAATAAAATTTCTTTACATCTTGTTCATTTTTGTGATTAAAATCTGCCATTTGTAAATGTAACTGACAAGCACTTGACTCCTAAGAGTAAGGCAAATGTATATGTCATTTGTTTCTTATCAGAACACTGGATTGATACTTTAAGTTTTCAACAATAAACCATATTTTAAGTCTTAGTTCAACCAAGCATCCACCTCTTTAAAATGGCAACCTGTTGCCATCTGTGTATGTTACCACGAGCATTCCTCTGGGCCCTTTGCATGACTGTGTCACTTAACCTCAAAGCAGCTGTGAAGTGAGCTGTTCTCATCTTCTCCATTTTAGAGTGAAGGAGACTAACAATTTCATCTCTCAAATGGCAGGAAAATGGAAACTCTAGATAGCATCCTTCCAAAATAGGTATCCCATGCTAGTCCACACCTGCGATGCTCTGGTTCTGGGTTTGTCCCGTGTTTCTGACACACACCATTCCATCCATGCTTCTCTGCTACCTTTCCTGTGTTCGTTCCTACGCACTAAGTTTGTCACTTAGAGGTTTTATATCAAACCTCAGGCCTCTTCAGTGTTCCCACTGTTGTGTTTACTCTCAGGCCAATCACTTAGTCAGTCATGGCAAAGGATGTTGAGGGCCTGTGGGGTGCTGTCCAAAGGTCCACTTCAGGGTTTAGATCAGCTGCTACAGCAAATGAAAGGGACTTAGGATATCTGAGGGTAAACAAACTCTTTCACACATATACTGTTTCAAACAGGATTTTTTTATTCTTCTGACTCTATTCTAATTTTCTTGTTCTAATTCTAATTCCTTCTAGTTTCTTCTCCTCTAGCCTAAAAAAAAATCTCTCCCTTTCTCCCCCATGTGCGGCTTGAAGCAATGAAAGAAATATAAGAGTTACCTCTCATTGATCAAAAGCACATTCCTAGGGTAAGTAATAAGGAGTCGAGCCATTTACCATGGCAACACTTCAAGGTTTCATGAATAAGACTGTAATCAGAGCCTGGTAGTGCACTGCCCAGTGACAAACTTGAGACATAGGTCTTTTGTCATCTAGACTTGGCAAGGGAAGAATTAGCATGCTTTTCTTAGGGTGCTTTGTGTAGTAACCTTGGTTAGACACCTGTGACTCTGACCTTACACATAGCTGTAAAGTTTTAAACTTGTGATCTACTTGCAAAAAGCCTTTAGTCGAGTTTGAACTTGCTGTGAGGTAAAATTGAGCTAATTGTGTGCAGTTAGTCTGAGGAAAAGGAGCAAAGCAGGCTTTTAAGTGTCACAGTCCTATGAGACTACAGATCTAGTTATCTTTTCTATACATCAAAATTATACAGGAAATGAAAAAGTACCTTCCTCACCACCCACAGACATACGTGCCCATAAGATTGAGATGTAATCATGAGATTACATATGCACGTCACATGAGATTGCATGCTACAAAGCAGGTATTTTGAAGACACCACACTGCCTTAGCAATTGTGGGCAAGAGTTTTGTCCAGAAGGCCTTGCCTGGATAAGATTAATCTCTGTCAGAGAATCAGTCCTCTGGTGGGTTGACATCTGAACACTAGTTGTCATCTGCTCTAACTGTCATGGCCTCCAACAAAAGGGCATTTTGGAACGTACTTAAGCAAATTTTCACTATTTATTATATTTCATAACCCATCAAGTCACCAAAGTTCTAGATGTATTATTAGATATGAGAGTCAGAATATACCCTTCTAAAAGAGAATAAAAACCTATATCTCAAACAGATTTAGACATTTCCTAGAAACTTGAAGAAAAGTCTTTGGGGAGAACATGACACCAAGCTATGGTAAAGAACATCCACTGGACCATTTGTAAAAAATTCAGAGGTGTTGCACGGTTTGATGTGCTTCGGAGTACATCTTGTAACAGTGCAATATGCCTCCCTTGAATCACTTGAAAGAAATAGTTTTAGAACTTCAAGTTTTGCCTATCAGGGCAACTTAAGACTCCTTTTCAACAGAAGACAAAGCTTTGAGGTTAAATGCCTACAAGACAACTGGGTAGACCAGCTGGAAATGTTCACACCTTGCACACATGCCAATGAACTTCTTTTCTCTAGTTTTTTGTCATTCTAAATTCTTAGGAACATGAAAATTCAAGAAGAAAACTGTTAACAGACCATACACCTTTCAGTGCATCAATAATGAAATGAAGTGCTGTGGCTACGTTCAATTATGTTTATTCTAATATGTATTCCTCGTACAAATTTTTTTGGCCTGAGGCAAACACAAAGTACCAAGTGCTTTAGATTTAGCTGTTTCTGAGTGAGAACTCATCTTTGGAAATAATACACCAAGCTCAATCATAAATGTATATTCCATAAACCAATTAAACTATCAGAGCAACTAACCTAAGGAAGACTTGTCCACGTTGGGGCACAACTCTTAAAGTACTATTAACAGCACATGTTTTATATAAGAATGCTGAAGCAAGCAGACCACCATCTGTGCTCTTCCAACTTTCCCATGATCCTAATCTTTACTACAGTTTCCTCTATTTTTAGTCAAGATTTTGAAAGTATCTGGAAGTGTCCTAGTTAGCTGGAAACATATGGTGTGCTCTGCTTCTTGGCGTGATCAACCAGGAACGCCACAGTAGCTGCTCAACTGCACTTTCACATGCTTCTCATACCTACCAGGCTTGTTTAGTTTTGAGGTGGTGGTTGGTGGTGGCAGTGTGTGTGTGTGTGTGTGTGTGTGTGTGTGTGTGTGTGAGAGAGAGAGAGAGAGAGAGAGAGAGAGAGAGAAAGAGAGAGAGAGAAAGAGAGAGAGAGAGAGAAAGAGAGAGAGAGAGAGTGATTGTGTGTGTTTCAAGATGACCTGTTTTGGCAGTGTAATCCTTAAATTAGTCATATTATATTAGTGACTTCTTCTGGTGCTATGGTAAAATACTCTAACACAAATAACTTAAGGAATTAAGGGTTTGTGTGCGTCCACAGTCTGAGGGTACAGTCCATCAAGGCAGGGAAATCAGGGCAGCAGTGGCTGATGGCGTCTTGTCATATTCCTTCTTCAGTCAGGAAACAAAGAATGGATACTAGTGCTCCCCTTGCTTTCTCCCTTGTACTCAGTTCAGGACCCCAGTCTATGGAATAGTTCAGCTCCCTTCAGTTAGATCATCCTTCACAGGCCTTTGTAGAGAATTGTCTACAAAGTTAGGTTTGTAGGAGTCAATACTAGCCATCACACAGTGCTTAAGTGAAGGGCACCCCCAATCAACATTTAGAGCTTTTTTTATTGTGCAAAATTTTCAAGTTCTCAGTAGACTACAGAGACTGACAAATGCATGAGTAGTTTTAGCATAATTGGTCAATTGTTCTTGATTATCCTAAAAGCACATATAATCCTTTGGTCTGAAGGGTTGTTTGACCGTGGAAATATGGCAGAAGTATCATGCTCTCCATAATTTAATAGCCTTCATCTTTATCTCAGCAGTAGCTACTGGTGAGACTTCAGTCAATAAGAAAATATGTTAGCTTTGAAAATAGCAGGGTTTCCTGGGAAACAGTTCCCTGTCACTACTGCGCAAGTTACCTCACACATTGTAGGTGAGACAATATAGACTTTTCCACACTATCATCCTTCCGTCTTTGAAGTTATGACATTGTCATTATCTGGCCTTACACTATCCAATTCCTATTTATTTTATAATAGAATAGCATGGTCACAAAATGTAAACTTTGTTTTGCCCTCTGGTTGGCACATGATGACCATGAAGAAAACTTGGGGTAAACAATGAATGAGCATAGTTATCTGGGTTTCGGGTTCTGTTATAGGAATTATGATTTCTTAATATTGAGAAAAATATTCATTAGACATGCAATAGTTAATAACCTATAATTTTAGCTTAATTAAGGAATTGAACTAACCTTACTTCCCTTTGCATCTCATTTTGAATGCACTCTAGATGATGATATACTAGTGTGGAACAAAGATCACAGGGAAATTCATCATAGAACTGAAAGATGAAATCATAATCATACCAGCATTTGATCTTTCAAGGCATTAACCATTTTTGAAGAAACATTACAATAACTTATTTCATAAGTTCCTAGATATAAAACAGAATCTAAAGATTTCTTGATATTCTTTTACTTCACATCGAAGTCTGACTAAAAAGATCTGGAAAGCTAGTGGTGCATAAAGAATTGGCTGTTGTTTGTTGACATGACTGAAAACAGGATCTCAGTTTTCTGACTCACAAAACAGTGTCCATTATGTTACAATAAATTATTTTTGTTTTAGTTGTTTGCCTCAAAAGTTTACTGCTTAAAAATGTGGAAAAGAAAGAGAATTGGTGGCATCCACAAGCAATGACTGCTTCCCTGCCACCAAGTATCACTAAATGTCCCCTTCAGCCCACTATTACAGCCAAAACACAGTGCTTTTCTGGTGGTTAGGGCCAAGTCTGTGAACAAATTCTAGCTTAAACTAAAATGTGAAGAGTCCACAGCCTAGTTACTAAGGTTCCAGTGCTAATTTCACATTTTTTGACAAATGCACATGATAATATAGAATAGTAAAATTGGGGAAATTGGTAAAAAGGCATATGATATATAAGGAACTCTATACTCTGATTCTTTTTAATGTTGTTATTTGAGACAGGGACTCTTTATGTAGCACTGGCTAGTCTGGAACTCCATGTGTTGACTAAAGTCATCTTGAACTTGCAGAGGTCCTCCTCTGCCTCTGTCCCCCAAGTGCTAAGATTGTATACCTAAACTATAAAAAATTAAAATGGATATTAAAGAAAAAAATAGCTTGTGGCAGGCACCTGGGTGTTGTCTGGTGTGATTCTTCTACATTCTATGCAACATAGCTATAAGATACAACATATAACAGACAACAAAGATGAAGTGATACTTAGGATATTTACTCTTTTTTGTCCTTTTATAGAAAATAGATTTTTATCATATAATCCACCCTGACTACAGTTTCCCCTTTCTCTAATCTTTCCAGTTCCTTCTGACCTCTGCTCCCATAAAGATCCTTTCTGTCTCTCATTAGAAAACAAAAAGGCTTCTAAGTAACAAGATAAAATAAGATAAAGCAAAAGCAAACATATCAGAATAAAAGAAAACAAACCAACAGAACGAAAAGAGCTCCAGAAAAGGCGTGAGAAACAAATAGAGATGCAGAGACTCACTTGTTTGCACGCTCAGCAAACCTCTGAAAACATTAACTGGAAGCTATATTATGTACCCAAAGGACAGAAAAGGTAAAAAGGAAGAAATATAAATGAAATAAAAATTAAAAATTAGATAAAAAATGTAAACGCTCTGACTATGAGACAAGGAACCCCCAAAGACACTACTAAGTTTGTCGTCTGTTAGCTATGTACTGCTGGGGATGGACCCTTCCTTAAGAGTAGTTTGTTTCCCCAGTGAGACTCCCTCAAAGAAAACTAAGTTTTACTTGCAAGTAGGTATCAACTGGAGATTGTTTCTGAACTAGGGATGGGAGCCTGTGTCCACTTCTCCTTTCAGCTACAGGACCCTAACTGGTGCAGACCATTGCAGGTTTTGAGTGTGCTGCCTCTGTTTCTGTGAGTTCATCAATCCTGTTGGTTTAGAGAGCCCTGTCCATGACATTTACTCTTGAGCATCTTTGGCCATTAGGGCTATTGGTATGGCCCTGTGATAGTGGTAAGCATTGTTTGCATTTATATAAATAATCTTTAAAAAGAGATAAACTGATAATTTATCTCTTGACCTCCATCCAAACCCAAATATTTAGCTATTGTGAAAGCTGAAGAAACTCTGCCATGTGGAACTACTTAGCATCCAGCAGTGCCTGCTAGAACACAGCTGCTGCACCATCTAGGGGTCCCTCCACTAGGTGATTCTCCACTGGTAGAATCCATGGCAGAATAGAGCTAGGCAGGAAAACTAAACTGAATGCCAGGAAAAAGTAGGCAGAGTCAGAGAGACACCATGCAGCTGCCAAAGGAGAAAGATGCCTGCGGGAGCCTGCTGGGAACTTGCCCATAGGCCACAACCTCATGTTGATGCACAGATTAATAGAGATGGGTTAAGATATAAGAGCTAACTAGAAATATGTTTAAGCTATTGGCCAAGCAGTGTTCTAACTAATACAGTTTCTGTATGATTATTTTGGGTCTTGGCTGCCAGGAAATGAAGAAGCAGCCTCAGCCTATAGACACATGTCTAGTTGCCTGCATTGTTGTCCAAACTGAGGAAGTTTCATCTGTTCACATTCACTAGTCAAGATACAATGCCCAATGCATCCCTCCATTGGGGAGGTCATCTTGTAATTACAAGATGACCTCACTAATTACCCTGCACATCCAGTCAGTGTCAGTTCCATCTGTGGATTCTTCTGGTTGGGACTGAGATCCAGGTGCAAACATTACCAACTTTCCTGAGTGTGCTTGTCTCATAGCCTGCCCTTCTCTGTGTCCCTTCCTTACTGCTTCCTAAAGATGTTTACTGGGTCAAGTAGCACAAAGGTTTGACTTAAAACCCCTGTAGCAATTTTGAACAAGTTACTTAAAATCTCTGAGCCTTAGTTTCCTTATCTTTCAAATATGGATAACAATTCCTAAACTGCAATCATTAGAGATGCAATGGATCGAGGTGGTGGCGCACGCCTTTAATCCCAGCACTCATGAGGCAGAAGCAGGCAGATCTCAGAGTTGGAGGCCAACCTGGTCTACAAGAGCTAGTTCCAGGACAGGCTCCAAAGCTATAGAGAAACCCTCTCACAAAAAAACAAAAAAGAAAGAAAGAAAGAAAGAAAGAAAGAAAGAAAGAAAGAAAGAAAGAAAGAAAGAAAGAGTAATGGATCAAAAGCTGGGTGTCAACTGTGCCTCTTCCCTAGGGTTCCTGTGCATCCACTGCATTAAAAAGGCACCATCCAAGGATGGTCCAGAACTCTAGCAGTGGCAAATGAAAAATTATCCACTCACTAAGCAACTAAAAGGAAACCCTAGTCTGCCTCATTCTTGCTTCTAGCTGACTGTCATTACTGAAGGGACTGATATCTGTCTCAAGACACCCTAAGACAAAATTCTCAGCACAAAGAATGTTTATTTTCTCAAGAGGGACAAAGCTCAGGGAATAAAAGGCAAAGACCGGAGATAGAAGACAAGGGAAAAGGAAAGGGAAGGACCGCCCCTGGATAGGGAGGACACAGGCTTAGCCCATAGGCAAGTGACAATTTATCAAGGTAAAAGATGAATCCCCATGTTAGGATGAGGTGTGTAATTTTAGTTGGGCATGTTAATTAGAGCAGCCAAAAGGAGCTTTTGATTGCTGAACTTTAGTACTTTTATAACTGGACCTTGGTGGTCAGCCTCAGGAGGAGAAAGTTACCAAATAAGGGAATAGACCTTGGTGGCTAGCTTTAAGAATGCAATCTAATAGTTTTTAGCAAGGCAGAGGCAATGTGGGATTAGGGCAAGGTCTGCCAGAGCCATGTTTCCCACACTCAGACCAGGTAGAGTCCCTTTAATTAGAATGTAGTTCATTCTTAAGTAGAGCATTGCTTGAATTATAGGTTCAGTTATTTGCTAATTTCTTCCTTTCTCTGTGAATATATATCTAAAGATATGTAATCTCTAAAATTGCATTTTACTGGGTTGCTTTCATAATCTTGGTTGTTTTCATAGTTTTTATAAAGTCAAAGAAATTCATATCTTATTTTCTTACACAACATATTTCATTCTAATCCTAAAATATGTGGGCATTTGTTGGATGCTAATATAAACTAACTTTGGGTCCCACTTGGACAGAGTGTGCATGCACACATGTAAACACTGTGGCTACAGCTGTTAATGTAGAAACCCTAGAGAGAGAATTTTTTCAAACTTTTCAGGGTTAAATGTTGGTATTATGATAAACTCTGGGTCCACAACAAGTCTAAAACTGTATATGCATGTTGAATCATCATGCGAATTATGAGCTTTTGTGGGTGTGCTTATCAAGAATCATTCTGTCTTTCAGATCCACTGCTTGCTTACTTTAGAAATCTCTGCTCTTCAGAGGCTCTGTTTGATGAGCAAGGTTATTGCAAACCTTTTGTTTTAGTCATATGACAGTGTGTTCCAAACATTCTATACCTTTCTGTAAACAGCTATTTCCATTCTTTAGAAGAAGGAAGACCTGAGCAGAAGCAGTAGACTGTTCTCAGACATCCCTTCCCTTCTAAAATATAAGTTTCCCCAGTGTAAAAACAGACTGGAATCAAAATTGGCTAAGCAGTGTCTTTTGCAGGGAGCTGCCTCACTGTAGAACAGGAGCGCTCATTTCGGACAAGCTGTTCTGTAAAGTTTACTTAGGCCAGAGCCAGGCTCCGGCTTTGTGGGTGTGAACGCCCTTCTAGCTACCAAGGTTTTCTTCCCCTTATCATTATTGCTACCGCTTCTGATCCATCAGGTGAAGTAATTAGAGGCAACCCTTTGCAAAAACAAGATGTTTTTCAGAATAGGTTGAACAGTTGGCTAGACAGAAAAGAGATACAGTATCAACAAAAGTAGGTCTGTTTTCTTGTGGTGTGTCGCTTGCCCAAATGTAGTTTCAAATATGTAAAAGACTGGGCAGGGAACGAAAACAATCTGTGTATGTCCTAACATGAACGGCCATTTGACTAAGAAAATGAGCTGCTGCGGAAATGTAAATGTTTCACTCTTGAACAGATTAAGGCATGAAAGTAAAGAAAGGTCTTAGGTACTTTGCCCATGTATATTTTTAATGAAAAAAGCTGAGTTCTGTAGATTAGTAGCTACTCTATTGGCTAGAGTCAGCAGATGGTTCTGGTGCCAAGTTCCAGGTCTGACTACACAACTTTCCTGGGATGTGAAGGTTTCACTGTGGCAAATTTCCTCCTTTTGCTTTGACTATAACCAAAAAGTAGGTTGAGTAATATTTACTCTCTGGCCAGGGACATCTTTCCAACTTCCTATAGTTAGCAAGGAAGACCAAAGAGCAGCAAAGGGACTCACTGCTCCAATCAATTCTTCATCAAGCAAAGATAAAGTGATGCTCCTTACAGCACAGCTTGGAGCAGTCCTGAGGGAGAACCTGGCCGCAGCTACTCAGCCTCCCACTACTGTCCCCAGAGAGTCAAATGCTCACAGGGCCCCATCCTGAAAGTGATGCATGCAGATGTGAGGCCTGCTCCCACCTCACTGTTGTGTCCTGCCTCTTCCTACAGTACAGCAAGATCTAGTATACCAGGATCTGTTGTTCATGTATATTGCTTATTTACCTCTAGGCCCTCTTGCTAGATAAGAAATGTAGCCCCATTGTTGTATAATGCCTTCATTCTACACATGCACTTTCATTTTTTTTCAAAAAATATTATGCATACTAAGTATTCTGATCATATCCACCATCTAGTTACCCTTCCAAGCCCTCGCATAACCCACCACCATGACATTTCCCTCCCAACTTCCTCCTCCTCTTCTTCTCTGTAGCTCACTGAGACAGTTAACACTACTCATGTACCTATGGGTATATGGTTGTTTACTAGAGCATGGGCAATCTATCATGGGCCACATCCCTGAAGAACAGCGACTCTTCCCTTCCCTAAAAACCATCAGCGGCCAATTGCTTCTCAGCTAAGGATGGGGCATAAATGCACATTTGATTTTTGCATTTGTGTTATCTCTTACTGTTGAATAAATTGTCTTTATTTCTAAGCCTTGTTTCATAAGATAGTTAACTAAATTTTACCAAACCATACTTTATCAGCTCTTCCCCACTTCCTCCACTTAAAATTCTAGAGTGGAATTTTTAATCTGGGCCCTTGTATGAAGCATGTGTGAAAATGTATAGGAAATGACATACTACAGAAGAATGCGCAAGGCTACATGTGTGCGTCCACACTCACACGATTCTGACACATGTCCTGTGCTTCCTTTATAGACATACAAGGAGCTGTGCAAATGTGAAGAATTGTTGTTCCTTGGGTTTTCTCCTCCACGAATCCTACATTTAGGAGTTGATAAGCTATATCACCTGTTCTCCTGGGTTTTACCAACAAAGTTTAACACTCCTTCTCTTTTTCATTCTAGTTCATTCCTAGCCTCATATTTTCTCTTACTTTTCTGAATTTCCGTGCCTTCTGTATTTCAGTTTAGGTAACAGTGTAAGTGGCGAGGACATGGACTGGCCCCTCGGCAGCTGTGGGGGTCTAATCTCTCCCAGGCTTTGGTCACAGTGGGATTTTCTGCTTTGATTCAGAAAAGAATTACAAGCCTAGTCTCTTTGGAAAGGACATGAATATTTTGTTAAAGATGGTGTTAATAGGGGCCCAAGAATGAGGACTGAGATAAAAAGAGGACATTGGGGGATGGAAGAAGACACACTCTGACAGTAGCCATGGGCTTCTCTAACAGACTTATAAAAAGTGAGACATACCCAAGTGTAGGATGGGCTTCTGGTGGGTAAATCTGTTAATTGTGGTGCATTCGCCATGCATACCATTTAGTGGCTCTTAAATTACATTTCAAAACTTGCTAGGAAACTTTCATTTCCCTTCTCTCTTTTGAGAAAATGGCTGTGGATGCCATTACAGTCTGATAAAAATGGAAGCAGAAGCAACTAGAATTGCACAAGGAGCTGAAGCCCATGCCCTCTCCCCGGAAGTGTGATTTGTTGGTGACACGCACCTCTAACCCCAGAACTCAGGAGACAGAGGCAAGTGGAGCTCTGTAGGTCTGAGGCCTTGTCTCAGAGAGAGGAGTGGGGGAGAGGAAGAAGAAGGGGATTGCAGGCTCATAACAGGATGAAGGTCGTGAGGAGTTGCAAATGTGTGGAAGTTCTTGCTTCTCTGCAGGCAGAAGGTGTCAGCAGGTTTCCCGGAGCAGGGGTCCTGACACTTTTGTTTCTCTAATTCCCCTGCCTGAAGAAAAGAAGGGAAAATGAGAAACTATATCCCAAGACTCTGCAAGTAAAGGGGTTGATATTTTCTTCATGTGACATCTTATTTAATGTCACTGTAATCCCATAGGTTAAACCAAATGTTTAAGATGAGAAATCAAAGAAATCATCTGTTTCCACATCACGTAACTGTCAGAGTCGAGATTTAGGTCTGTGTTTCAATCTATGAACACTCTTTTCATGAAGTTTTTCTAGACAGAGTGAGTGGCCATACCTTAGCGATGTCATACTTATATCCCCTTGCTTATCTTTCATCAAACATCCTTTTATTACACTTTATGTATAAATATAATACAGACTCCCAAATGCCCATGCATTATTATGTCCACTGTAATGTTGTCCTTGGTCTCACATTAGCATAAAATGATAACTGACTATACATTAGTGAGACCCTCCATAAACTGAACTTCATGAAATCCCACTGTTATCAATGCCTTGCTAATGCTTAAAATGTGGTGGCTCCAAGCCCAATCCTCACATTAGATTCCACAAGGAACATTTAAAGTCCACCCGCAGCTATTCTGATTCAGTTAATGCAGGTAGAACTTGAGTGGACTATGCTCTTCTGTGAAAGTTTTCCAGATGCAACTGGACTAAGAGCCCTCATTGGAAAAGTATCGTCCATAACAACTGGAGGCTTTTACAAAAGCGACTCCTCTGCCCTCCCCCACCTGCTGAGCTTGCGTAGGTGGGGACTCCCAGCAAGTCATACGAGGCCTTTTCTAGACCTTTCTGATATGAGCTGCAGGCTAGGGAGAGCTTCTTTGGTCACAAGGACACCAGCAATGATGATGCCTCCAAACTTCTCCCCTGCTACCAAGAAATCCTCAGCTACTCCAAATTTTCATTTTATTTATCCAACGCAGCTCGGCCAACTATAACTTATTATTACTTTTTAAAAACTTCAAAAAAGAATTCCATCTTTTCCTGGGCAGCCATTAAATGAAGTGGTTATAATTGGTAGTTTTTCAAAGTCATATGAAGCCTGAATGCTTATCATAGAGAGAATTATAAAACAGAAAATCTGAAATGGCAAATGTTTCAAATAAAATGTTTTATGCTTACTGAACTGTTTAATTTATTTAACTGTGATTATAAGAATTGTGATTTTAAAAGATACTTTCTGCTCTTGTATTATTTTTCATTTTTTGAGATTATAATTAGACAATTTTCCCCTCCCCTTTCCTTCCTCGAAATCTCCCATACACTCTTCCTTACTCTGCTTCATATTCCCAGCTCCTTCTTCTTTAACTGCTGTTGCATGCAGATGCATTCTTAGATACATAAATGCAACCTGCTCTGTCTATAACGTTACTTTTTTGCATGTGTTGTCAGGGCTGATCATTTGGTACTGGACATCCCATTGGTGTGATTGTTCCTGGGGACGCCTATTTCCCTTCCTCATAGCATTGCTTAGCGGCTCATGGTTCCTTGTGTGGGACTGAGGCCTTTGTGGACTTCCCTCATCCGCTCTGGTTATAGTTATCGTTGTCCTTGTTCTGCTCATATTTAGGCACTCACCGCAAACTCTCCCTTCCTCTGAATCTTACAATCTTTCTGCCCTCTCTTCTGCAATGATCCCTGAACCTTTTATGCAGGCATTTTATTGTAAATGTATCCATTGAGACTAGGCTCCATAGCTGCATTTTGGTTGGTTTTGATTTTCTATGATGGTCTATGTCTGTTGCAAAGAGAAGTTTCTTTGATGAGGCATGAGGACTACACTAATCTATAGGTATAAGGACAGACACTTAAAATGCAGTTAGAAATTGTGCTGGCCTAGTAATGTGGTGGCTGTAGCTTCTCCTCCAAGATCCATAATTTCACTAGCCCTACATAGTTGCCTAGGTTTAAAGTGATTTTGTGTTGTATTTCCATTGTAGATGATACTAGCATTATACATACTATTCTCTCAGTTAATATAGATTTTTATAACTGAGTTATAGTAACTAGGAATGTTTAAAGAATCTACTTTGATAATGTTACACTGGATCCTAAAACCACGCTGGAGCATCAAATTATGTTCCAATACCTCTTAATACGTGCAGGTTCCCTGCTCTGCAGCCCCTAACCAAGAGTGAAGTTTGGGAGAGATCTGCAGCGTAGAGAAAGGAGGCCTAAGATAACTAGTTGGTGATTAGAAGGTCGCTATGTGTCCATGAATTAAAGAAATGAGAAGGTTTTGCCCAACAGAAGTAAAGCCCTTCTGTGAAGCTGTTTATCACGAAGGGTTTAAAGTATGTACTCAGGAATGGGCTGTAGATTGAGCAGTGCTGGGACTGCCTGGAAAGGCAGGGCTCTCCACTTCAGCACCAAACAGACAAAGAAAGGAGAACAAAACGTGATTCTGCCCTTACATGCCTTTAAAATGGCAGCTGAGATGAGTTTCATGGGACATGAGCGTCACTCACAGGTGCTAAGGACTTTATTTCATCCTCTGCAGGCACCAACCACTTTGATCATCTAATTATCATATTTTGTATTGCAATGAATAAAAGTGATTTTACAGCAATGATACACAATGTGTGTTTAATTTCCTTTTTAACTATTTCCCCCCTTAATGACACTGCCAACTGTCCGTATGTAGATACTGACACGAGCTAAACTGGAACTTGTTTTCAGTCCTAAACCAACTTTTTCCCTCCATTTTAGGCTGGCTTCATGAGCTGGGAAAGAGGCTGGAATCTCCATACTATGGCAACAATACGCTGGGGGGCCCATCCATCCGAAGCGCCTACATTGCTGCCCTGTACTTCACTCTCAGCAGCCTCACCAGCGTTGGATTTGGGAATGTGTCTGCTAACACGGATGCAGAGAAGATCTTCTCCATCTGTACCATGCTTATTGGAGGTAAGGAATCTTCTTCTAGAGCAGGAAAAGAAACTGAATCTCCAGGTGTCCTCTTGAATGTTTTGCTCAGGTCTGAAGCACTGGAATAGAACCTAACTAGAAGCACTAGTTAGGAAATAAGCGACAGGAACTTTAACGAACATGTGAATTAGCAGACACCAAGGTGGTGTTGGTGAGTCCACCTTCTGGGCAGAAGAAAGCCTATTTGGGAAGAGCAAATGTTGTTTCTTAAAGTATCATTTATCGCTCAGGAATTCCCTCAATGGGAATTGTAGGTAGATGCTAGAAATGGCCACCAAAGTTAGTGTTAGCAAATTTAACTCATTCTAGTGTGATGAACATTGAATGCTTAATATATTGTTGTTAAAAAATAATAAAAACTGGAAGAAGCTAGTAATTTGCATGTTTTCATCATGGTGCAGTGCTGTGGGGTACTTGAGGCAAGACTGTGGGGTCAGCATTGTCCATTTAACCAATACGTTACTGCACCATTTCTTACGAGCCTTTGGTATTCTGCTTTAAAAATCCGGGGTTTGACTCTACAAACCTTTCTACTTTGGCAGCCATCTTCACTTCTGCTGGTGGGGGCACGAGTGAGAGACTGGTAGGCAGTAAGAGGGGCAAGGCTCCTCCTGCTTCTGGGATGCAGCCTCCCCTCAACATCAATAACTTTCAGCTTCCTGTCTTCACACACTCCTCAGAGATCTCTGCATTCTGGGGCTGCCCACCACGCCTCCAGTCACAGTTAGGGCTGTCTAAGCCTCTTCTCCTAGTGTGTCCTGCTCTAGCCCCTCCCTCCGTTATGTCCAGTGACCTGCACACTTCAGCTTTCTGCTTCAGCTGTCTGCTACCAACCAGGCTGGTTCCCATGGAGAAGTCTCACTGAAATAGTCAGCATAATTTCTCCTTTCTGAACCTGAATTGACACAAAATTGTCACTACTGTTGCTAATCTTTCAAATCACTCATATAAAGCTTTGGGAATTAAAGTAACTTCACAAATTTCACAGCCAGTAAGTAAAGGTGGCACTATTTGAACCAACTTGAATATTTCTCTGTTTCAGTGCATAAAGGGAAACTTTACAGAACAAGCTACTGCTGGTAAGAAGCAGGTCCAGAGCTGCACATCCATCTGGGTGAAATAAGCATTCTTAGAACAGACTTCATTAGCACTGTATTTCCCCAAAGCCATCTTACCATATCCAATACTGCCCTCAATCCCAAACATCAGTCAGCATCATGGGGGATGGGATGTAGAAAGTATATCAGTTAGCACCACAGGAGTCAGGATGTAGAAAGTATATCAGTTAGCACCACGAATGACAGGATATAGAAAGTTTATCAGTTAGTATCACAGGGGATAGGATGTAGAAAGTATATCTGTTAGCATCATGGGAGATAGGATGTAGAAAGTACTGCATACTTACAGAGGTCTTCATTCACATGGTGAGAGCAACATCCTTGGGGAGCTTATGACCTGGCTTACAGGAAGAAGCTGGAATTTATGGAGTTTGAACAGCACCAGGCAAAGAATAGTTAGTGCCAAATCAGTAAGGAAGCTGAAAAGCAATAAACAAGAAGAGCCAATATCTTCAGCCCTCCTCGGAAAAGCTGCTAAGGCAGCATGCTGGAACTACAGCAGTCTTAACAGACTCCTTGTTGATGCCAAGCACAAATAACCTAGAGAGCAGAGAACAAGAATTCTTGTTTCTAAAGAGCTACAACTTGCTAGAACCAATGGTGGGTACTTCACGTCCAGAGTCATGCTTCACAGAATCCCACTCTCCATAATCACCCATCTGTTCTGTCTAACAAAATGAGATGCACTTTGCAAGTAAGCAGAATCTATACTAACTGAAAGTTGCCCATGTGTCTTCTTACCCAGATGGAAATGGTGTGAAATGCTCAATGTTAAAACCTACTAGTTTGTATATTTGAGAAATCTGTTAGACAACTGGGCATACTGTTTTGACCAACCTACCATACTGAGTGATTGTTGACCAGAAATTGTCAAAATATAATCTATTCCCTGCTTCTCACTGAACAGGGAGCCATACTGGTCACAAACTCAAAATATAGGGGATATAATTTGATAATGTCACTTTGTTAATTCTTTGTTAAATTTATTTTGATCTAACTTCCTGTTGCAAAAGCAGTATGTAAGTGCCATTGCAATTTGAGGTGACCTATCAGGGGGTGGAAACAGCAGATTGCTCTCTTGTAAAATGAACTAAGTACATTGAATTCTTAAGGCTTTTTATTTGTGTTTGTGAGAATAACTGTATAATATTGTGAGAATTACCCTGGACTAAAAGAAATAATGCCCAAATTTTAACATCTCCCAATTAAAAATTACTTGCACATCATTGAAAACTAATTATAAAAACTCACAACATAGGATACTTATGTAATTCTGATAGTGCTATGAAACAGATATTAATCTCCTAAGTTACACTAAAGTCCACAAAAGACTAAATATGATTGCCAAGACTCAAAGATCTGACAATTTTTGGGTAAAGCATCCATTGTGTCATATTCTAGGAATTAATTTTATTTACTTAAGGCTTATTAATATAAACAAATGATTTAGTTTTAAAAAGAAAAAAGTAAAAGTTAAAATTTAAAGTGTATATTAGGAATCTGTAATCCCAAACAGAGCTGCAGAAGCTGGTAACAGTAGAAATAGTCACTATGACAGTAGGCAACTGCACTGTTGAAGGACAAAGGGAACAGCATCCCTCAGATAACTACCTAAGATAAAGCTACACCAATGAGTAGCTGAGTAAAGCAAAACCAGCCTAGGAAGATGGAAAACTTGCTCCAAAATCTCTTCAGAAGTTTCACGTTTTATAATTTGCACGGGGCTAAACTTACATTTCAGGGGGCTGGAGAGATGATTCAGTTGTTAAGAATACCTGCTGTTCTTGTAAAGAGCATGGATTTGATCCCAGCAAGCACAAGGTGGCTCTCAACTTCTATTACTCCAGTTCCAGGGGATCCAAAGACCTCTCCTGACCTCTGTGGGCACTAGGCATGTATATGGTATACAGACGTACATGAAAGCAAAAACACTCATACATATAAAATAAAAATAAATAAGCCTAAAAAATTCCCCATGCTGATATTCACATGTATATTCAATATAAGCATCTGTAATTATGGAATGCAAACCTAAGTGGTATGTAGCAAGAGTATTTTAAAGTGCATAGTAAAGAAATTAAGCAAAAATTATTTAAAATTTCATACCAAGAAAAATCTACAAGTACCTTGAAAACATCCATTAAATATGCAATTTAAAAGGTTCAGATAACTCTTTGTAAGCTAATAGTAAGTTAATGTATAAAGATCAATTGCATGCATATCTAATAGTAACATTAATAACATAGTGAAATGCAAAACAATACAGGAACTTCAAATGTGGAGAAAAATTTTTAACTATAATTCTGCAAAAGTATACTGAAAACTACAAAGCACTTTTTTACAAATTTTACAAATGCCTTTAGATTGTTGGAAGGTATACAAAGTAAGGAGTCCAATGTCACAATACTGGTTTTACCCAGTTAAGTTAAAGTTCCCATGTGATCTCTAAAACAAAAGTCAAAGAAGCCATGTGTCTGTATGCACGTGTGTCTGCAAATGGAAGTGTTTTTAAAAGACAGTTTTTTAAAAGACAGTTTAAAAGAGTGTTTTTAAAAGAATTGGAGCTGAAACTATCCAAAACAAAGCATGAATAGACACAAAACCAGAAGATCCACATTCAAAGTACCAATGTATATTGGAATGTTACAGTCATTAAGAAAATATGATATGTGCTGGGCAGTGGTGGCTCACGCCTTTATCCCAGCACTTGGGAGGCAGAGGCAGACAGATCTCTGTGAGTTCGAGGCCAGCCTGGTCTACAAGAGCTGGTTCCAGGACAAGCTCCAAAACTACAGAAAAACCCTGTCTCAAAATAACCAAAAAAAAAAAAAAAAAAAAACAAACAAAAGGAAGGAAGGAAGGAAATATGATGCGGGGCAAAGGGCAGACTCGTGAGCTGCTGACGCTGAAGGGAGAGGGGTGTAGAGTAAAGCCCACATCTACGTGATCACTTCAGGTATGGCACTGACTCTAGACTATACGTCAAGGATGATGGCATGGCCGGTGAGTGGTACTGGGAACCAGACAAAGGTGCTTGCTGACAACTTGAGTTCAACCCTTGGAACCCACATGGTGGATGGAGAGAACAACTCCATAAGTGGTCCTCTAACATTCACTCATGCACCGTGGTACATTCACACTCACATCCACACCCAACTAGACACACAAAAACAAACAAATAAATAAACAAACAATAAAATGTTTTTTTAAAGTAAATGTTACTGTGTCCAATATATAACTACTTGTTTAAGGTAAGCTGGACCCCTACTAAACAACATGAAAATTAATTGCAAATGAGGTTTTGAAATAAACTTAAAACAATCACCAAGAAGACATCATTAGCGCATATTCTCATGAGCCTGAATTTTGTGTTTCTAAAGTCTGACACAGATTCCTCATTGTCTTTACAAAGAACTATAAATTGAACTGCAGCATCTCTCCTTATTGGAATACATTATTTAGAGCTTGATCAAGAATCTGCAAGAGTTTAGATATTGGCAAACATTTACCATCCAAAAGACTGCTTTCCGGTATATTTTCCTAAAAGGTATACAAATCTGTAAGGAAAAACTAAAACACATTTGAAAAACTGTTTCAAGAAAATATTTTCAATATTTGAATAAACAATAATCTTACTAAAACACTGCTCAGTGTCATTCATGAAGATGTAAAGTAAAACCACAAGTAAACACCATGTTGCACTCACAAGAAAGCACTGGAGTCTTGTGTGCTTTGAGAAATAATCTATGCTTTGGCCTCCTTATGCTCTTATCTATCCAGTCAACAATAATGTTATCAACATCCACCAAATCTGAATACACCTGTATTTGGTGACCCAATGATTCCTCTTCCATGTATATGGTCAATAGAAGTGTGTGTTTGCGTCTGTGCACATGTGTGTGTGTGCGTGCCTAAGCATGTGTTGTGTGCATTTCTGTGCATTTTTTGTGTGTGAATGTGTATTCTTTGCATCTTTGTTTCATAGGTTTCAATACATTATCATCAATTCCACTACTTTGGGTCAATGAGTCAGAACATCATGATGCCAAGAACCTGTGGAGGAAGAGAAGGGGAAAAAGGGGGGGGGAAGCTACCTTTAGAAGAGTTATTTTCAGATCCTCCAACAGGAAATTCCAGGGTGATAGAAGAATGCCATCAGCAGAATAAACAAGAAGTTTATGAGACAAATTTATCTCTCAGAACTATACCAGAATGAAAATGAATTGTCCTGCAAAGCTATAGATGAATCACAAACTCAATGCTGAGCAGAGAAGTTAGATTATATCCTGTATGATTTTGAGTAGAGAAAACGCAATAGTTGATCAGTTTATTGGTGGCAATGTGATTTGTGAGTGTCATATTTGGTAAAAAGGGTTATTAGTGGCTCTGAAGGACATGAGTTTTACATGATGGGTTACAGATCTAAAAGGCCATTCCATGCTCATGATCATTTTGTGAAACCTCATTGAACTATACAGTCAGCATTATGCATCTTTCTCTATATGCGTGTGTGTGAGTGTGTGTGTGAGTTTGTATGTATGTGAGTGTGTGTGAGTATGTGAGATTGTGTGTTGTGTGTGTCTGTGTGTGCATATGTGTATATGAGTGTCTGTGTGTGTGTCTGTGTGTGAGTGTGTGTGTGTCTGTGTGTGCGAGTGTGTGTATGTATGTGACTGTGTGGGAGAGTGTGTGTGAGTGTGTGTATGTGTGTGAGTGTGTGTGCAGATGTATATATGTGTGTCTCTGTGTGTGTGTCTGTGTATGCATGACTCTGTGTGTGTGTGTGTATTAGTTTGGTTTTACCTTGTAAACTTAAGGCAGGTGAGCTAAAAGTAGCTATCAAGTGAGAATAAGAGCTGCGGAACAGAGCCAAATTCCTATTTATCATATCAGGTTGTTTTCCATTTGTGTCAACAGAGTGATCCAAGTAATTGGATAAAGTCATATTATGTAACATGTGGATGATAACCACAAGGACCTAAGATTTCAGAAGGCTGCCTTTTTCAAGGGAAGTGGGCATGAATTTTCTGAACCAGTCATCATAAAATTTTAGCTTCTCGTTTACAGTTATAAAGCTATAAATGACGCTACAGAGTTGCAATAGATTCATTTAGCTCAATAAATATTTATGCTGCATGGGAATGATGCCAAGTGTGCTGGATGGTTGGAAACAGAGATCACTCAGGACAAATGCTGCCCTTCGAGTTCACAACTTAGTGATAGGTACAGGTGTTCAAGCAGATCGGAGACCTGTTACCTGGCTTCTGTAGAGCTTGTTTTGTATTGTAATACACACTTAGGAAAACTGGGAGACATACAAATATTCAGAATTATGCATGCATGACCAAAATGTACTTTTTATGTATCTTTTTCTGAAATAGTTAATAAAGCAACATATATTATTGTTGACACTAAACAGAAAAATTTTCCAAATCTTTGAAATATTTTTTTAAAACTTAGTACTAACTGCCTGGAGTTAACTGATAAGTTTACTTTAGTTTGTGTGCCAACCAGCTCATGCTTGATGGCACAGACGGCTCACCATTGAGACATGTCTAGTTCCAATGGAGCATTATTTTTACACTTCTTTGGGTATGCTAACTCAACACTCCCTGGCATAATTTTTTTTTGAACCTAGATATAATTCCTTAAGTTCAGGCCATTCTTAAGATGTCTTTGAAACATTTAATTCAACCTTTAAGAAATCCTTCTCATTTTGTTTTGTGTGCCTCCTGACATTCACAACCCAGTATTAACCCAAGGATGGTTAATAAAGAACAGAAAATCCCAGGTCAATGAGGAGGTAGGAGAAAAGACAGGAACCAACAGGGCTATCTGAAAGTTGAGATCTGATCCCCTTTCCCTCAAAAGAAAAGAACCCCTTTACATAGTCTGCAACCACAGTAGAAATGCTGCTAAAAGCACTGGTAAGAGTATCATATGTGAGAAAACAATGGTGCCCAAATTCAAGGAAGGAAAGAGAATAGGACAAGAGAGAAGAGAGAAAAGGCAATAGCCAATCTCAGGCTGTAGTGTGGTTTTCCACTCCTCTGAGTCCTGTTTACCTTTTCCTGAGATCACAACTGGGAAGGTTCTTTCAAAGACCTGATACTAAAATAAAATTGTACAAATGCATTTTATGTAAAGGTACCACACAAAGTGAAAGAGCCTCCAGCTTACTCAGCAGGTCTATATATTGTGTGTGTGTGTGTGTGTGTGTGTGTGTGTGTGTGTGTGTATACATAATTCAAGTTTTCTGAGAGAGAGGGAAAACTGAGTGATAATTTCCAAACTGACCTGGATACAGAAGTTTTTGAGTCAAACTTCCGCAGCAGATGGAATGATTTTGCCTGACAGTTACACACACACTTTCTGCCAAGACAGAACGACAGAATGAACGTCAGTGACCCAAGTGGGGGGGGGCTATGAGAACTGGGGTTTTATTTTCTAGCTTCTTAACTTAGAAGCAGCTTCCTGTGCAGAAATAAGACTTCGAAATTTTGGTGACTCAGACAGACAGGATCTTTCCAACAACACTTATGAATGCTACAATTAATCCAGTAATTTATTTTATTGATAATGTACAATTAGGATGCTAAATGGTCTGAACGTATTACTTCTCTCAGTTTAAGTGCTTTGCACATTATAATTAATCAAAACAAAATTAAAATCATACTGATAACTAAGAAACACGGTGTTAAAATCAATAAAACAGGCTTATTCTCTGTACTTGATTTATTCCCTGGAAGAAAACTACTACACACAGTGACAGATGACAGAACATCCAATCCTTGCCCATCAGCATTGCAGAGCCAGAGATCTCTGTCTAATTTCTTTGATCTGGTGCTTAATCGGTTTTTTTAGTCAATGAATTTTTTGCAAGTAGAGATTTTTTTCTTCCATGTAAAATATTTAATCCCCTGAGCTATTGTGCTTGTAAAATCACACAGAATAAACTACTTAGAATCCATAAACCCACACACCATGCAGTCGCTAAGGACTATTTGTTTCCTCAGATCATTTGGAGATCTGGGCGCACTCTGCTTTTGTGCTCTTATGTGTCTTCATGCAGCAGCGAGAGCTGAGTGTTTCTTGAGTTCTTTCATCAAGAAGTGATTTCTATCAAGAACGATATAACCCTTAAAGAGGGAAAGGTTTGAAGTGAGGAGGTCAGGAAGGGGAGCAGAGAAAAATGTAGAGCTCAATAAAAATCAATAAAAAAAAAGAGTTATAACTCAGTCCTAAAAAAAAGTTATCAGCAAAATCTTAAATCTGTTTCCCCAAATCTAACTCCCTGAGCACACTGATATTGGTAATACTTTACACATTCAAGGAAAAAGTTAACATGAACAATTACTATTTTACACATATATTAGATATTTCCATGCAGACTGGGATACTCCATTTTTTATAGCTCAGAGTAGCCCTACACTTAAGATAATAGTCTGTCTACTTAGCATATAAGGTAAATGAGGGCTACATAAAGACATTTTTATGTTTTAATATTTACTTACTAGTGTGTGTACATATGTGTATGATCAGATGACAAGTTTACACACTTGGTTCTCTCATACTTTACAAGGGTTTCGGGATCAAAGATAGGATAAAAATCTTCCATAGCAAGAAATAGCCATCTCACAAGCCCTGTTCTAATGTTTTTAATGATCTAACTTGGTACATTCACACAATTAGGAGGAGGAAAGCTGGGCTGCAGATCTAGCTTTGTCTTCTCCTGGATACAGATTACAAATTTAACTCTATTCAAGTCACTTTTTCAAGATGCTAAGATCTTGTAATTAAAATGTGACTTTATAGGTATATGGTGACCATTATTCTATTAAAAATTATGATATATAACTTGATGCAGAATTTTAGTCCCAGTGTTAGATTAAAATGGAATTTATATCTCAGCATCTGGCAATCTCTGGTGGGTATGGTTGAAAAATGAACTGAGGCTGTCCTGAAATAGTCAGGAGCTAGCTTTGTTCATGCATTTGTATCTTTAATGTGTAAACAATTTGGTGCCAAGATGTTGGCCGAGGCTGCTTGTTCATTTCCCAGCCACCTAGACTCTCAAAATAATCACACAGAAATCTGTATTAATTACAATACTGTTTGACCAATAGCTTAAGCCTATTTCTCGTTTACTTTTAAATCCTAAATTAACCCATTAATCTCCATTAATCTGAGTATCGCCATGTGGCTGTGGCTCTGGCTTACCTGCACAGTTCTGTCACATCTCTCTCTGATGGCGACTACGTGGCATCTCCTGACTCCACCTACTCTCCCTATATAGCTCTTCCAGCCTAGCTTTACATTGTTTAGCCATTGGCCAAAAGAAGCTTCAATTATTAAACAATAAAGCAACACATATACAGAAGGACTTCCCACACCATTAAGAAACTTCTACTGTTGTTCCTTCCACACTGACATTATGGTACCAGTCCCATCTGATAAGTCCTCACAAATGTGCTATTATCTTTTCAGTCCCTTTATAAGACAAAAATGAAACAGGAGATTTACAGAACTTCTGTGCTTTTTATCTCATCATGTCCTAATTCAGGGTAGGGACCAGGGATCAAATCTAGTGTCACTGTGAACTGATCTGCTTGTGAGAATAAGAATCCAGGCTCTCCTCTGTCTTCTAATTTCATAGCTCTAGGTAAAACTGAGCTTTCTTGAGTCATCTATTAGTATTTACACAAACCATTCTCATTCCATTCTGCCAATCACTATGAGATGCAAAATCTTACAGTTTCTTTTCTACCTTGTTGCAGCTACTTCCAAAAGTAGAAAAAAAAATCTTGGAAAGCAAACCCAGTCCTCTAACTGTGGTTCTGTTACAAGAAACAGCCGTCTGCATTTGTTTCCCATTGATCCTATAATTCTGGTGAACAGACACTTGTATCTTGTCAAACTCTAGTAATAGTTTTAGACATGGATTGGCTTATATTCCAGAGTCACCTGATGAGGGATTTCCCTCTGTATGTTGTGATTACTATTGGTTAATAAAGGAACTGCTTTGGGCTATATGGGAACAGATCAAGGAGGGGAAAACTAAACTGAATGCTGGGGAAAAGAAGGGAGGAATCAGAGAGAAGTCATGTAGCTCTGCCAGAGACAGATGCCAGAACTTTAGCGGGTAAGCTACAGCCACATGGCGATACACAGATTAATAGAAATGGGTTAAATTAATATATAAGAGTTAGCCAATAAGAAGCTAGAGTTTATAGGCCAAGCAGAGATTTAATTAATACAGTTTCTGTATTATTTCGGGGCTGAGCAGCTGGGAACCAACAAGCAGCCAAGCAGCTCCCTTCAACAGTCACCTGGGAAGAGAATCTCCAAGAGGAACTGTCTAGATCTGATTGGCTTGTGAACACATATTAAGAAGATTTGGTAATCAATATGGGAGACCAAGCCCACTGTGGATGATACCATTCCCTAGGCAGAAGGAACTAACTCTGCAAGATTCCTGAAATTAAGCAAACAAGCAATCATGCTTGCATTCATTTTGCTCTGCTATTGACTGTGAGTGGGATGTGACAAGCTGTGTGAGGTTCCTGACTTCATTTCCCCACAATGATGAACTGTAATGTGTAAGTTTAAGCTGAAGTGAATTTCTTTCTCCCATAAGTTGATTTTGGACAGGATGTTTCACCATATCAGGAGAAACACAGTAAAACAAGTGCTGGCTAAGTTACAAACTTCACTGAAGCAGAAGATCCCTGTAGTAGTAGGCAGGCTGGTCTTATCAAGACAGTGACTCTACATCAAGCACCTGTGCTACAGCACATTATTTTGTGTCTTTCATGATCTCAGATTTTGAGCTATCTCCCTTAAGACTAAAATGCTTACAAAGCTGAGGTGATGATAACAATTGAAGTCATCATTGCCTCAGTTTCCCACTTTTCAGGGAATCCATACATTTATAACAACTGTCTTATTATTAATAGTAATGTAGATGCACCCCTTTTAATATTTTGTTACTATTTTTATTTACTTGCTTATTTTTGTGGTTCATAGACTCAAACCCGGGTCATACATGAGTTAAGTGAGTGCTATGTCTCTGAGTTATGTCCTAAGAACTTAAAGTGATGATTTTGGCCTATGAGACTAAAATTCCAAAAGTAGCCACCCAGTTATTATAGTAGACTTGTCTTTTAAGAAGATCTGTCTATTAACTGTAAATTTATAGCTTATCCTATAAAAGTATTGATAGAATTACATCATAGCTATTAAACTATGTATAACTACTAAAGTAATCCTTATGCTGATAGAATTCAAATTACAAGTTTTCAGATCCACAATGACAGCTAAGGGATTGCATGTGTGTCAAAGAATCAAATCCATGTTTTATTCTTTTTTCTTGAATCAAGCCATGTGAAGGCAAAATGACTGATTTGGGATTGAGTGAACTTGTGACAGAGTGGCTGTGCCTACATCTTACTTGCAAAAGAATCATATCAGTATGGCTATATAAGTATGCTTTACTCTAACCCATCTACAAGCTAGACTTAAATGTATAGGGGCCTCTGTCTTAGTATCCTGAGTTCTGTTGTGCTCTATAGCCCTGATGCATGCCTTGGTGTTTGGGAATGTGACCGCCATCATACAGAGGATGTACTCCAGATGGAGTCTCTATCACACCAGAACCAAGGACCTAAAGGATTTCATCCGCGTGCATCACCTTCCCCAGCAGCTCAAGCAGAGGATGCTTGAGTACTTTCAGACAACCTGGTCAGTCAACAATGGAATAGATTCAAATGAGGTAATGTGCGTTTCATATCTTGATATTTTCAGGAAAAAAAAACACACATCATTAGGTAAAGGCAAAGTGTTCTAATGCAGGCATGAGAGGGACACATTTGCCAGCCTCTTTATCTCTTTATCTTTGTCATCACAGCCCTACAACCCACCATGCATCATGACTGGTGTTTTTAAACTGCTACTCTGTGATGACAGTTTCATAAGAATTTACTACTTTATTCAATCAAATGGATTTATTTTTATACTCGTATTTTTTGAAAGGATTCATCCTTAGGACAGTTTAATGTCATAATGTTGAGTGATTACTAGATGTAAACTTGCTACAATGATCCATAAATTTGTTAAAAAAAGAAACAAATTATAGGCAAATATGGTATATGTAGAATTCAAGAAAGCTCCAAACAACCCCTATGTAAGAAAGACAACTAGATCAAGAAATTAGTTCACTAACACATCAACCAGTTCAATAACCAAGTAGCCAACTATTTTTGAGTTAGATAACTTATAACATAATCCAGTTTTATATATGCTGTAGGCTTGTTTGTTGTTTCCCCAGTCCCTTAAGGAACAGGGATGGGGGTCCCCTTCTGCTGGTTCCCTTTTGGCCCCCACTAAACCCTCTACTTTTATGCCATATTTATTTCATAATCCTCTCTTTCCTCTTCCTAGCCCTCCTTTAAGATTCCTTATTCCTGATGATCCCATTTCTACATCCATATCTGTGCCCCCATACCTACAATGGAATTTTATTCATAATAAAATTATGACATTTTCAGGGCAGATATGGATAGATCAATATGTTTAATGAAATAAGCCAGACACTGAAATACAAACATAATAATAAGTATTTTAAGAGTGATAACTTGACCTTTTCATATGATCATGACACATTAAGAAAGATCAGTGGATCCAAGTCTCTATATCTAGAACAGTCACAAGCATTCCTACCAGGATACTTTAGAATTTTAAAAAATTTCTCCAGATTTATTATCACCTGATAATTCGGTGGTACATAGCTAAGGTCATACTCACTATATAGCCCTGGAGATTGTGCAGAGGAATCTCATAGAATACATCAACCTCCTCTTATATAATGCAGTTGATCATGTAGGACGAGTACTACTGGTGTCTCGCAAAGTCATTGACTAGACCAGACTCACCACACTTTTCTTTCTCCCTTCCTCTTCCCCAACAGCTTTTGAAAGACTTTCCAGATGAGCTGCGCTCTGACATCACAATGCATCTAAACAAGGAGATCTTACAGCTGTCGCTGTTTGAATGTGCCAGCAGGGGCTGCCTCAGATCTTTGTCTCTCCATATCAAAACTTCATTCTGTGCTCCAGGAGAGTATCTGCTACGCCAGGGAGATGCTCTGCAGGCCATCTACTTTGTGTGTTCAGGCTCCATGGAGGTTCTTAAAGACAGCATGGTATTGGCTATTCTAGGTAGGTTTTGGCTGAAAAGTTTCTCTGAAATTTTACTCTGGAGTATGAGGAATACAAAGTAGGAAGGGTAGGGTAGATACTAATAGGAGTTGGCAAATTACAGATACATATATGGACTCCATATTGGTTTCAATTTACCTAAGTGTTATAAACACTACATCATGATTCTTACATAAACCAAGTTCAGGCAATATAAATATTATCCCCATCTTACAAGTGAGTAAATGTTCCCTTAGTTAACTGTACCCATATATATTAAAGTTTTTCTGAGTTCTAATCACAGCCCATACAGTCTTCTGTGCAATAGCAGCCCTGTTTTCATGAAGAATTTCTGAATTTTGTGGAGAGTCAGTCCAAAGAACGTTATAATTAAGTTTTATCTGTGCCAGAAATAGAGCAAAAATGATTTAACTTTAAGAACAATTTTCATCACTGCCATTAACCTAATACTGCTAGGGTAGATACAAGCTCCTTTCAGTTCCTCAAAGAAAAGTCATAGCTGTGAAAACTGTTCCATTTGATGTTGACTTCAAATGCTAACATAATTATTTTTCAATGAAATGTAGAAAAAAAATTCACTCCCAATTTTTTTCGAATTCACTGTCTTTTGTTTGTTCAGTCAACCCTTATTGCAGATCTGTGAGTGAACTGGACAGTGGTCTGAGCACTAAGATTGTGGCAGAACAAAAATTGCTAGAAGTTTTGGCCTCATTGGAATTAAACTCAAGAGAAGGATAAGATAGAAAATTTGCCCAGAATGTGGGGTGGTTGAGCATCAGATGAATCCAAGGCACATTTCTAACAGCAAAGCAATACAGAAATGTCTAAAATCATGTCAGTAAATGGCTAATGCAGTACTTTTTGTTCTAATCTTCTAAGAAACTGATTTGTGAACAGTGCCTCATGAAGTATTTTGGCACATGTGACATTTAAACCTTCATGGAATATAGACACAGATGTAGAGGCATTTTCTGATTTTGGGTGGGAGCCTTCCCTTTCCTTATCTAAAGAATACATATTTTATGTCAGCACTGTCAACCTGCTGCTGAGGTGGTGAGCTTCCAGACATATTATATTTTATACGAAAGAAGTGATAATTCTGAGTCCCAAGTATGAGCTGGTGCCTTAGGGCCATTATCAAGTCTTGAAATCTTTGTCAGATCTGAATGTGTTTTCCAAATTCATTTCCTGAAACACATCCTTGGTGAGATGAAATTAGGTTGTGGGAACCTAGGATATGATTGGTACCTTCCAAAGAGAAAGCCTCAGAGAGTCCCTAACTTTTTCTGCCATGATATGACAATGATAAATCAGGAGATAAGGAGAAAGTTGGCCTTTATTATACACTTAAGCAGCCAAAGCCCTGACCTTGAAATTCTCAGCTCTAGAACAATCAGAAATACATCTTTGTTGCTTATCTTACCTTAGCTGCATTGTGCTACAGCATAGCAACAGACTCTGACAGTGTAACTGCTTCAACTAGAGAGGACTAGCTGGTGACTAGGTACCGACAGAACCTTGTGGCTCTGGCTTTTCCTGCTTCCTGAGGATTTCAGTTTCACTTAATGAAGGAAAGGTGGGATTGCCCTTCAAGATTTGGTTCAGTTTTTATTAGCCTTTTCATCTAGGTAAGTGAAGAAGATGTTAAAGCAGTTGGTTCCTATTCTTGACTTGCAAAATTAAAGGACAATCATTCTACCACTTTGTAATTCTGGCTTAGAATTGACAATGATTTCTAATTTGCTTCTGAAACATTGTTTAAATTCTATTTTCCTGAAGTTTCCCTAGTACCACTGAAACTTTTATAGCCTGCTGATTTGCCTATTGACACAGCTACTTTTGAGAGCATCTGATCATTTTTTAGAACCTTATGATATAACATACATGCAAGCAGATATAACACACCATTTAAAAATAATCAGTCTTTTCTTTTAATTCTCATCCATTTTTCAATTTGTTGACTAACAACAGTTTTAGGAATGAAAGAAGAAGACATCATCCATGACATTAGAACAAAAATGTGAAGAGTTAATGGTTTTGATGTGACTGCTATAGCTTATAAAACATGATCCAATAGTAATCACTCTTATAATTAAAATTACTTATTGCTGAAAGATTTACATCATTGTTGTTTTACTCCCTGTTCCAAATTTCTCCATAAATTGTGATTTTTTTATGATGGTATTTCATTGCTCTGATCCCACTGTATATGTGTCAAAATTGTTGTAAGTCCCGCTTGTCCCATGATCATTCCAAACTCTGAAAAGACAAGATTAACATATAGGTGGGATGATGTAACTTTCTTCATCATAATATTATTTCACGTTGACTAATTCAACCTACACTGATTTACTAAGCATACGGCTTCATATTTGCTCACTAGTTACTTAACAGGAGTTCATTCTGGCACTGAAATGAATTAATGGTCTTGTGAGGAAGAAGTTTTTAAGCAAAAACTCAAGCGACAGCATCTTCTAATCAGCATTTCCAGTTATCATGCCTGGAGAGAATTGTCATAGGAGTTTGTGATGAAGGCAGAAAATGGCAATGACTGATGAGCGATGTCTCAGCGGATGATATTCATCTGCCTCTGTGTAATTCAATATCCCTATTTGTTATTGTGGTTGATTCTCAGAGACAAACCAGCTCCAAAGAGGTAGAGACTACCCATCATCACCCAAGGGGGCAGAGAAATCATTCTTTTCATTTAGGAATAAGAATACTAAGACCTGGAGTAGTTAAAGAATAGTTCAGGAATCTCAACAAAAGCAGGAAGGAACCTACAGGGCAGTTGGGAGGCCTAGACAGAGCTCAATGTTAGACTCAACACATTGTCCATAAACTTAACCCACCCAATCAAAAAAAAAAAGCTGGAATTCTTTACAAAGTGCCAAATTTAGCTAAGTGTCTGTGGTATTCTTTTGCTTATAGTCATACCACAGCAACCATAAATATGAAAGTATAGAGTGCTTAATGTTCCTCCAAATGTCCCTGGCAAAATAGAATTCTATCCATGACGCTGTCCTGATAATCATCCTCAAAAGGACAAAAGTAAAGAATCGCTGCACTGATTACTTCCTGTCTGTGATTCTATCTTATATCCGCCTTCAACTTTGCATTGTTAAGCAACTGAGGAGATTTTAAACAAAACGTATAGAAAACATAATTTCAAATTTAGCAATATTAGTGACTATAATAAGTCAGGTTTGAATTCTTCCAGAAAATGTAGCCAGAAACTAAAAATAAGACTACAATATGTTTTGTTTTCTTCTGCCAAAGTAACCTTAACTTTAAAGTTTAAAATCTAATATTAATTTGAAATTAATATTTGATGTAATTTAATAATTTACCTTAATTTTTTATTTTATACATATTTTCAATATATCAATCATGTGTGATTAATTTCATCTTTCCTTCTACTGATAAATTAAATAGAATGGGCTTTTATGAGTTAGTGCCAGGAATTTTGTTTCCAAAATTCTGGGCACAATAAAGTAATCATTTAGAAATTAGATGTAAGAGCTGAGGCCACCAATGCACCACCAGGACCCAAGCAGGAGTTAGAGCGCTGCCAGGCAGTGAGGAATAAGTCAGAACCCACAGGGCCTCAGAGCAGCTCTAAGGAACACAAGAGACACACGGAAGCTTTGAGGAACAACTGAAAGAAGGCAGGTCTTATGGGAAGATGCTTTTTAAAGGTGGTTTCATCGACCTGGAAAAAAAGGATGGCATAATGAAGCATCAGGTCAGCAGGAGCAAAGTGGAGTTAGAGATGTGGATTTGGAGACAGGTGTGGACATATAGCCATGGTGGAAAAAGAAGCATGTCCTTGCTGAGTATGGTTAGTCTTTGGGCCACATGGAGGCTCAGGACACCATTGGGCTTGCCTTACCCCTTCCTCACACACCAGGCCAGTTTTGCTGCTCCCCTGCAGAGCTGACCCACAGCATGAAACCTCAGCTGCAGCTGTGACCCCTAGAGCTGCTCTTCTTGCTACAGAGAGGAGAGCTTAAGGCCACAAGCCCAACGGCCATACCTGGGGTGGCCACACCAAGTGCAGGATGGCATACAATATTCTGGAACTCAAGCAGATCCTGCCACAGGAGACACTCCCCCAGCCACAAGATCACCCTGACTGAGCAACAAGGTATCTGAGATAAAGAATGGTTCATTTTGTGCATTAAGTTTCCTTGAAAGGTTTGTGTGGGCCACACTGCCACAGCCATCAAGTTGATGCCTGTGATCCATGATGCTGCTGGGAACGAGGTAGAAACCAGGGGGAAACCATGCTACCAATGCCTACTATGGGCAGCTTCTTTTGTAACAGTATCATTGACTGCAGACTCATAACTGAAAATGAGAGACATTGAAGACTCTCTGAAAGAAACAGTCCAGACAGGAACCTATTGAAGAAAGTCCTTCAAAACTGTGATAAAGATGCTGATGTGTAGCTCTTTACAGCTCATAGGTTCTGACAAGAGGTGGGGTGGGAGGGTTGGACTCAGTTTTCTTTAAGAGGCTAGACACTGGGTGTTTGATCATGCCCCCAAAGAATATATGGGCAACACAAATTGGACTTGATGGGTTTTTTGGTTTGGGGTTTTTTGGGGGGGCACAAGGGTGGGAGGGTGAACATGGGAGAAATAAAAAATCAAGTGTGATCAGGGTGCACTGTACAAAATTCCCAAATAATTAATAAAAATATTATATTGGGGAAAATTATAAATAAAATAATTGAATATGGAGTGGAGAAGTTTACTTGTAGTATTTCTTTTTTAAATAGAGACTTATTTATATATTTTATGTATACCAGTGCTCTGTCTGCATGTACTTGTGCACACTACTTGGATCCTCTTATAGATGTTGTGAGCCACCATGTTGCTTCATGTGTCACTGGGAATTGAACTCAGCACCTCTAGAAGAGCAGCCAATGGTCTTAACTTCTGAGCCATCTCTCCAGCCCACTTGATAACATTGCAGTGGCTTGTCTTCTTTGTTACTGAGAACTGTGCAGCTGTTTGCCCTGGTTGCTTACAACATAGTAAAAAGGCCTTTCAGATAGGCATGCTAAGATGACCCCTGGGAGTGATGCTCTTTGATGGACAGACTCAGAAGCCTCTCACTAGAAACCTGAGTTAACACCAGTTCCTAGTGCTCTGTGAACATACTGCTGTTCCTCCGGCCTTCAACTCAAGTTTGTCTAAAAACTAAATGTTTCTTCATGTCTTTTGTGTGGCTCCTGGTTGACTTTGTGGCTGTGTCCAAAGAACATTAGAAGTTGAATTCAGTGATTTCTTGATATTTGAGGCTATTTATCCCTTCTGGTACTTTCAACTCTTGAAATCACATAAAGGATTGAAAAGATGAAATTGTCCAATATTAGCTCATCAACAAACAAGCAAGTTAGTTCCTAGAAGGCAGCCTACTTACTGTAGACAGCCATACCGCTGCTAGACATCAAGGGAATTGGGAAACATTGGTCCCACAAGAAGTCCTGTGAGACCCTAGCTATTGGTCTAGTCACTCCTTGTCTGGGTTGGAAAGTGCATTCTTACACTGTCACCGAATGTGACAACTGGGAGCTGTGCTCTAAGGTTACACACTACCATATGCAAACCATGGCCCAAAATGTTCAGCTCTTACCCCTTACTCAGAAGAGGGACGGAGATTTTCTCCTTCCAGTTCACACTTCTGTCCATCTTGGAGACACGATCACAAGTAAATGAAACAATCTTAGTCTGCTGAATATCATGCTTCTACCAAAAGTCTGATTGCTATCAAAAGTTCTAGACTATAGACAATAGGTTTGCTGCAGCACTGACCTGAGAAGCTCAGAGCCATTTGTCTGCCTAGGAAAATAAGTCATTACTAGCTTGAATGGTTGAAGTGACTGTGACAAATTGACTGGTTCAAAGCCATTTTCCAATTCCTGCCAGAGAGCTGCTTAGAGCCCATGGGTGATCTGTGATGCCTAAGTCATCCACATATGTCCTCTAACTAGTGCTCACAACCAGTAACAGCTCTATCTATGACAGGACATGTGACAATGTTTTATGGTATTAATATCTTGCATACCACAACAAAAGAGCAATTGAGCCCAACTCTCAGTAATGTTGAAATCGAGTATCTGTGCTCACAATGATCTTCACTTTCTTGTACAATCTGAGAGAAATGTGAGTCTGTAAAGCAAATGAAGTTTCTTGGCCCCACTTCTGCTTTTCTTCAAAATGATGTGATTCTTTCTTTTCACTGTTCCTAGGAAAGGGGGATTTAATTGGAGCAAATCTGTCAATTAAAGACCAAGTGATCAAGACCAATGCTGACGTGAAGGCACTGACCTACTGTGACCTTCAGTGCATCATCCTTAAGGGGCTCTTTGAGGTGCTGGGCCTTTACCCCGAGTACGCACACAAATTCGTAGAGGACATCCAGCACGACCTCACGTACAATCTTCGAGAAGGTCATGAGAGCGATGTAAGTCCCCTTTCTAATACAGCACATGGGACTGGGAATCAGATAGAACAGCAGAGGCAAATGTCACATCCTTCTTTCAAAGGACTCTGCAGGTAAAATATTCAGCCCCTAGTTAACTGATGTATTCAGTAGAACCTGCAGTTCCTTGCTAATATGCAAGAAAAGTACTATTTGTGGCATTTTCCTGCTTGCTCGTCTTCATGTGCTCACGTCTAATTGCAGTTTCAGTGACACACAGTACTCACCTGGAAATAAGCGGCACCCTTCAGCATTTGACGACTTCAAGAGAAAGTCTCTGGGTCAGAGCTTGTTGTATGTTCAGCCTTTCAACTGCTCGACAGGAAATTTGCTCAAAACTAATCTTTTTTCTAAAATGGTACCACAAACAATAATCTATCTCAAAGTGACAAAATTTTCATAAATGGATTCAATCCCAAGATTGTCACACTTAAAGCATAATGAACATTTTGTGCAATTATACATTTGTTTCATGTTTCAGTTTCTACAAACAACTTTCCTGTTAAAATATGTACTATACTGTGTCTTGTGTTTAAGTTGACCGTGGACATGACTTTGTAAGATGTGTTAGTGATAATGACTTAATAGGAATGATTGTTGAAAGGCAAGCCAGAGCATTCAGCTCATTGTGTAACAGTCAGGGTCTTGTCTCAGATATTTGTAGCACTTCAAACTTTAAGAAACTGGAGTTATGACTAATTCATAATATACAAACATTTTGGGTAATAATTAGCATTCTCTATTTAAAAAACTGATAGAAAATGAGAATTGCATATTCTTTCATCTAGGTATGGGATATAACTGATGTTTGATAAAGATACGATATCCCATCCTCTCCACTGTTAATAGAATACACCAGTGAGGGTCAATATTTATTAGCTACCTCTTATGCTAAGTATTCTTCCTACACAAATATTGATAATTAAATGATTAAAACATCCCTTAACATTAGTGTCAATCCATATCCGTGGCAGAGCAAACAGGATCAGAGTGGCTGTGGTTATGCGAGTTTGCAGGTGACTAGAGCAGCACCAGAGAACAGACCCAGGATTAAAGTCTGCAGCTGGGTAGCGAAGGTCCTGCCTTCTGAAAGTGTTCCCATGCATCTCATGCAATAGACTGGATCTTAAAATTCAAGATACAGTTTTTCTCAGTGATAGTATAAATGACTGTTTTAAGGAGTATAGCATATTGTTTTGAAATACGCATACATTATTTAATACATAAATCAAGCTAATTATGTGTGTTTCTTATATTCATATTCATTCATTATAACATTTAAAATGCTCTCAGTAATAGTCAGGTGGACAACATGCCATTGTTTAAGATAGTCACTATGTTGAAATAACGATGAAACTTTGTGACCAGTATCTCCTACCTTCCTCAAGTAACTTCCATCCTTTTCTCAGCTTCTGTGATTCCAGCTTTCTCCACATTTCCCATAAAGGTTGCCATGCCAGCGCCGCTTGGATACCCAAACTGGCACGGGGTGCCAGGATTCAGACATGGAGGCTTCAATGCAGGAGAAAGAACCCTTTATTTGCCCCAAGTTTAAACGTTTTAGGGCCATGCTGAGCAGCCAGAACCTGAGGTCAAGGTCAGGGCATCCTGTACAGGAGAACACTTCTGAAAAACACCACACAACAGAAAGAACACAAACATCCTTGTCAAATACAGGGTACAAGGAACTTCAGCTGTCTGTCAGGGGGAGTGAGGGTGCAGGCAGATCACAACAACTCCTCCCTTTTATTTTATTAAAATAAACCGTACCTGTCTTAGGTTACTTTGAGTGGAGCGCCTTGCCTGTCATGGGAAATAGCCCTCTAATATTCCCTGTCTTAGGTGGCATCCTACCTCCAAAGCATTGCCCATCTGTGGCTACCGCTTATCCAGCATTTGCAACCAAACTTGGGTGGATTCTGACTGCACAGTCATAGCTATGAGTGTCTGTCGGGTGACACTCATCTGATTCTGATACTGCAGCAGAATCAACAGAGGATCTAGACACATAGCCCTAAACCAAGTATCCCCTGAACTGACAGCACCAACGAGCCAGACCAGTGCTGAAACCATCCTCCTACTTTAGCCATCCAAGCCCACTAATCACTGGCCTGGACAGGCTTAACCTGGGTTAAATTTACGGTCTGAATATCATGCACTAAGTAGGTGGTAAAATTAACAAAAGAAATATTCCAAACCCCTCTCATATAAAGATTAAGCTCCATAACAGTAGCAGAAGCATGCAATACAGTGCCAGGAGTAATACACTTAACATGATAAAAGCTAGAACATGTTAACTGTTGAAAAGTCCAAAGATAGTCCACTTGCTCCTGAACCAGAGCCACTTGTTGGTTCAAAGTCAATATGCTCAATGGAGTATGTCCATTAAGGTCATTTTGAATGTCCAAAGCATTGCTAACTCTTTCAGCAATTTTGATTCCAAAATCTCTCCTCTGCCCCTACAGAACACAGGGACGCATCTTCATCCTTAACTGGCATAGGCATGGCAGCAGGAATCCTTAAAAGAAGGGCGTTGTCTTCTGTGGTCCAGCAGTTAGTGAGGGTACAGTTGCTGAAAGAACAATTAAGACTCCCATCCTCATTAGATCCAAACTCATTCCATGTCACAGAAAAGAAGGGTGCCAATACACAAGGGGAAGAATGAATAGAAAAATTCTCCCCAGCTATGTAAAGAATCTTTGAAAACATCTGTCTGAATATAACGGGCAGTTCCATTAAATACAAGCCCCTCCTCAAGGATGAGGGGAACAGCATCCATACAGGCACATGGTCCACAGAGATGCATTCCTGTAAACACAGGGACTACCCCTGCCTGGGTTGGATTTCTGTAATAAAATTCTGGGGAATCTTGGGTAAAAGGGGGTCGGTGACCATGCCACCAGACATCCCTCCAGCCATAGGGGAGGGTTGACACATGAGGCCAGCACAGGAATGTAGGATGGGGGCCAGGAAGGGCTCCTGTGGACTCTGCAGCAATGCAACCTGTGCCACAGCTCTGCGATCTCTTCCTCCAGCTGCTCTTCCCCAGATTCCTCTCCCCGTGAGCTTTCACTCTCTGAACTTTCCTCACTAGGAATCTGATTAACCATAACCTCTTCATGTCCTTTTCCTCTATGCCCACCAATTGTCTGTTTTCTTCTTCTTGCATTTCTATAAAAGCTCTGCTCTTCAGCAGTTCCTGTACTTTCATTTTCTCCATTAGCAATGCATCTTTCACCAATCTCCATAAGGAGAACATCGCCATAGGCAAGTGCTCTGGCCCCTGTTTCTGTAACTCTCTTTGTAAGTCTAACTTAACTTGTTCCCAGTCGGAACTTGTTCCCTGCAAAAAATCCAGGGGTTTGTGTCCACTATGGTGTGAACAAAATCGGAGGCCATCTTCCTCTTAACTTCTGTGCCCTGCTGTTTTAAGAGATTCAGTATCTGGTCTGTCATTTCTACTTTACTTGTATATAACCCCATTTTAAGCACTTGTTACCTTCCCCAATATGCTCCTCAATTTAGCTGGTGGTTGAAGCAACCCTGTTCACTAATTCTCACTTTCCAGATCTCAGTGGGATCTCCACTTATTATGCCAATGAGGCAAGGATACCAAAACTGGCAGCATGGAGTGCTGGGATTAAGACACAGAGGCTTCAATGCAGGAGAAAGAACCCTTTATTTGTCCCAAGCTTAAGCCTTTTGTATGCTCAGTCTTGTCTTATGGTTGTCCCACTAGCTCATAGCTTATTTTAAGCTGTTTCCTTTCATCTACATTTCGCATCAGAACTTTTTACCTTTCCCTCATTCTGTATGCCTCCCTCTGTTATCTAGCTTGCTGGTGGCTGCCTGGCCCTGGGCATCTCCCTGTCTTTCTCCCCTGTTCTCTCTTCTCCTCTCTCTATTTATTGTCTCTGCCTGCCCCACCTATCCCTTACTGCCTAGGTATTGGCTGTTCAGAATTTTATTAGACCAATCAAATACCTTAGGCAGCCATAGCAACACATCTTTACATAATTAAAAAGCTGAAGCATAAAAAGGAACTTAAATAAAACACAACATAAACAAATGTAACATATCTTTACATAATTAAACTAATATTCTATTTCATAACATGTGTCTGAGAAAAAGTCTGTGAACCTATGAAATATATGAATATGGTATACCATATTATTATACCACAATACAGAGTCTCACAAGGAACTCCCAAAACACATATGGATCACTAGGAAACTCACAGATAGAGATTATTGCAGAAGACCACAACCAATCAAATTTCAGAGTTGCAGAGTTGAGTCCTACCTTCTAGATCAACAATACAATTCCTGATCAGAGATCATGGAAGAAGAGAGGTTGGAAAACTTGTAAGGTTTAAATACTCAGTTTGATATGAGATTGTTTTTCCTATAAAAGTCTCACCAGTATGATTCCTAAGCATGAGTTGAACAAAAACAGCATTTTAAGTGTTAAGGTGGACATATGCAAGCTAAAGAGATCTCATCCCTGAACAAAGAACCAGCAAATCTAGACTCTTACCATAACTGTCTAGGTCCTATGCCTTCTTCCCTGCGTGCCTTCCCAGGTCAGCTGGTGTTTGTGGTGTTGTCAGGAACCCACTCTTTCTTGCCTCACTCGATCCTGCTGCTCCACAGGCGGTGCTGCTTCTCCGGCCCTTCCTGACCACGCGATGGTATTTATCTCCTTCCACTTTCTTGTCATATTGTCTTGTTTAAGTTTTGCAAAGCATTCAACAGGTTACAAAATTATTTGAATTATATATTTTCTTATTCGTGGACAGTGTTGCCTAATAGAATGCTTACTTTATGAAGACTTTCTTACATTCTACACTACTACCCCATGTGGCCAAATGAAATGCTGACATAAGGCATCCTGATGAGACTAAGGGTTTACTGGTTATAGAGCCAGGGCATTGTCTAAAATGAAATGCTATGGGAATTTAGGTTTGCATCCCTTAGAAGCAGCAAAGCCAAAGAGGATGTTCAAAAATAAACCAATGAAATGAAAAACAGTTCCACTGAAAAACAACAGATTTTTCACTTACCTGAAGTTCAGAGTACTGGATTTTCAAGAGCCATGTGAGGGATTTAACAGAACAATGGGAACAAGAACTTGCAGTCTGAGAGATGTAAGTCCTCCTGGCAGAAGATGAAAGAATATCTGTCTTTGAATCCTAGCTAACATGCCATGTTCTATAGAAATAGGTCAACCCACGAAACACTACTGCCCCAGAGACCAAAAAACCAACACTGTTACCCACCAGTCACTGTTTGTGTTGCCTGGGTCATGACTCTACTAATTTGAGGGTGCCATCAAACCTCTCCCTGCCAGGCTCAGCAAACAGAGAAGAAGAAACGGAAAATTTGAAAAAGCCAGAGGTTGGGGCGCACAGCTGCGAAACAGTCTCTTTAGACAGGAGAGCTCTCAGCTTTGCTGCTAATCCAAAGCCTGCACTAGTTAATCGAGTCAATATTACAGTGTGGGTACTTGAGGAGGGTGTAGATTACAAGATCGCACTCTTTGTTGGAGAAGCTATTGGCACTTAGTGGCTGGTTGGAAAGAAAAAGTCAAGAGGTGGACCTCATGTAGATTTCTCATGCTATAGTGGATTCATGCCATATACATACTGCATAAAACCCTAGTTAGACTCAAGGGGTGTGTGTGTGTGTGTGTGTGTGTGTGTGTGTGTGTGTGTGTGTGTGTATGTGTATGGGGGTTTCTGGGTGTGGGGGTGACTGGGTGTGAGTTGGAGGGTTCTGTGTATGTGTATGAGTGTGTGTATTTGTGTGGGGAGTTTGTATTGGTTGTGTGTGTGTGTGTGTTCTTTAAAAAGAGACTATTAAAGTTATGGGGTGATTTGGAGATGGACCCAGAATGAGTTGGAGTGAGGGATGGATTTGGATCCAAATAATGCACATATGAAGGAAAAGATAAAATAATTCTTTAGAAAAATATTTGAGAGGAGAAATGAATTTAAATTGATGAACTCAAGTCTCTAGAAAAAATGGCTTACCTGCAGTTATAAAATAATTCAAGAGTATGAAATCCATCCTTCTGTTGTACTCAGTAATGAGTTGTAGGGACAGATCTGCAGTGCACATGAGGAAATCTTCCCAGGCTTCTCCTCACATTCCTGCTTGGTGTTAACTTCAGGTATCAAAGTGGAAGTACGTATTTTTGTCCAGGTTATGAACCCCAGGTCTGTAATACACAGACTCAAGCTTTAGCTCCATTTTCCTTTTCCCTTTTCATTATTTTATTTGTTTTTGTTTATTTATTGTGTGTGTGCAGTTGTGTATGGATTCAAGTGTGATGGCATCTATGTGAATATATGAGTACATGTATAAGTGCATGGAAACCAGAGATCAGCTTCAAATTTTCTTCCTCAGACACTGTCCATATTGATTTTGGGGTCATTCTCTTGCTGCAACTTAGGGCTTACTGACTTGACTAGATTGTCTGGCCTGAAAGCCCCAAGGATACCCCAGATCCTTCTTCCCAGTACAAGCTCACAGCAACATGCACAGATATTTCTATGGAGGCTGGGAGTTAAACTCAAGTCCCCATGCTTGCTCAACTGACCTATCTCCCCAGGCACAGTTTCATGCTTTAAGCCAGCCCTGCCTAATGCAAGTGTCACTGGGGAAAGCATTAAGTTTCCTATCCTGTTGAGTCAGCACTTTCTTCCCTGACTAAGCTGTCCTAAAGCCATTGCAATCAGCTCCATGCTTCCTAGAATGGAGACTGGCTAGATCCTTCAGGTGAAAGCTTTGATTTGCCATCATTTGGGGCTGTCAGTGTGGCTATATTACGATGTAACTCATTTCAAGACTACATGGGGAAAGGGAGCTTTTCCAAGGAAGGTTCTTGGTTTAAATTTAGTTCTTGTTTCAATGTGAGACAAAATCAGGCTGCTTGGAAACAATTTCATTTAAAGTGATTTACTAAATAGTAAATTATTACTAAATAGTAATAATTTTAACAAATCACATTTGACAGCCTAGGTTCTTAGTTGTCCAAGAGTAGCCTGTGCGTAGGTGCTCATCTGCTAGCACAGGTTAGGGTAGGAAGAGAACATAATTAATACTGTCCCACTCCGAGAGAAGTATTCTCAGAAAATTGCACATTGAATGACTCACACGTCACTTTATCATGTCAGCTTCCCTTGTCACTTGTGGCCCAGCAAGGTGTCTTGGTTTTTCACTTGTCTCTCTTAGAGTTTCCTCCTTTAGGAAACAAAAATAAAAAGTCTTCAAAATCCCCTGCAGTGAGCCTTTGACCTACTGGAGGTCATTACAGAGCTCAAGGAAGTTCAGGCAGGGAGAGCGCAGTGGGGATAGCCTGGACATTTTCTTGTATCCAACTTTATGTTTGTAAACTTTTCTCATACTGGAGTTTTTAGGTGGTTTTAGAAGAATTGGTGAAAGAACGGTACCTTGAAGGCAACAATGTCTCTTTTAGCATCTTCAGAGGCCAAGGTTGTGTTCATGCTCATGGTGTTTGAATCAGCTTTATAGTTAAGTTTCTCACAAGTGACACCACCTAGCCTGACTCCAGCAAAGTAGCCCAGTGCCTCTTTCTAATGTTTTTAACAGTGTGTGTGTGGGGAGGGGGGTGTGGGTTAGAGGACAATTTTCAGGAGTTTGCTCTATCCTACCATTGTTTCCAGGTATTGAACTTGAGTCATTGGTTTGACAACCTGAGTCATCTCAAGGCCACCACCCAGCCCCAATTTTTCTTAATGATTACTTGGTTCTTTGCATGATCCTTTGTACTATGATTGGCCTCATCCACTTCTACTATTAAGAATCTCATTGAACCCTGGCTCAATGAACTTCACTAAACGCTGAATGCATGTTGTTGTCTAGTCCTGATACTCTGTTTATCTTGCCTAGACCACTGCTTCAGCCATAAGAGTTTATAATCCCCAAAGTTAGCAAAGGCGGGAAGTTATTCTTATCTTTTCTCAAGCACATCAACAAACACATTCTAGATGTTAGGGTTAGAGCTAGTCTAAGGACATCAACAAACACATTCTAGATGTTAGGGTTAGAGCTAGTCTAAGGACATCAACAAACACATTCTAGATGTTAGGTTAGAGCTAGTCTAAGGACATTGACAAACACATTCTACTTCTACTCCATCAAAGACCCCAGAAAGATATAATATTACCAAAGTAAACAGGAAGTGCATTGTATGATACTTCCAAAACTCTAGAATTGACAGAGACAGCTCACTGCCTGGGCAGTCACTCTAAGTTCTTCTGTAATGTTGGGGCATTCATCTTCAGCCTACAGGCCCACAGTATCCAGCAGACTTTTTTGTGAAGAGGAAATTTGAAAGACTGTTTTGCCTATATTGGAGGTTTGTTAGTCACTTTCTTCTGTGTCCTGCACAATGTCTGGCAGACTCTTTCATGAAGCAGGAACCCGAAAGGACTGTCTCACCTTCTCTAGGGAAGTTCAGCAGTCATTTTTTTTCTGTGGGTCCTGCATGTCCAGTTTATTCAGTATACCATCAAGCAATCCAGGCAAGATCAGTTTCTTGCCAAAATGTCTAGCCTTGTCATATTGAAGGCAAATTTCATAATGAGTTTCTTTGATGCCCATCTACTTCTCTGAAGTAATTGGTGCTGCCAGAAACAGAAATGTCTCACTGTTGAGAAAAATCTAAGTTCTTAAAACCTTTTAAATGTTGTATTCTATAGGTCTTTGAAGTGTTGAAGATTATCTAACTGAAATACATCTTTATATATCTAGAAAATCTATCATGACCAAAAGTTTGATTATTATAAATGACCATCTGTTCATTTGTATTTCTTAATTATACATTACATTTTTAAATGAGCTATATAAACATATTACCTTAAATAAGAGTAGAAATATACATACAGCAAAATTGAACTTATATTTTTATCAATAAACCAAAGTCCATACTAATGTAAAACATTCATTTCTATATCATATCCCCCTTTAAATGAAAACAAACATTTACGAACAATCATTTTGGGAATTTGGGTGTAGTTTTCTCCAAACTGCTTCCTACTGTTTGTTGGGTGAAGTATTTTTAGGGTTCATGGAGACCTTTCATGGGGTCTTCTTCATTCAATCCACATTAGTCTGGAAGGAATCCACAGGTTCTCATCTTCTGTGGAAACAAAAGCAGAACTTCTTTTCCAAAGTCCTTAGACTCAAATTTTTAAAGATACCTTTAAAATATATATGTTGGTTTATATTAGCAGCCTGTACAATAAAATGTCTCTCTGTACTTAGCTCATTCACAGTCATAAAATTCAAGGAAAACACAATAATATACATAATCCAGACTCTTTGTGTATTTTCCATCTTTATGTGGCTTATTTTTACTTTTACTTTTTAATATTAATTTTATTATCATTATTCATTTAATCTGTGACTGTCTATACTCTTTTATATTACTTTTACTGTCTTTTTTATGATTTTGTTTTATTTTTGAAACTATTTCTTTTTATACCTGTCTATACTCTTTTTATTCTGTCTCTGAAGCCTACATAACATGTTTTTGTTAAACACACTGCATCTCATTTAGAGGTCTTTTATGTCTGAATCTGTCTTATTGTGTATCTGAAATCCTTTATGACCAGGAACATTTTTTAAAATGGTAAGCAGTGTGGTCACAGTGGCCCTGGATGCTAGCTCTGCTTCTCTCAGCCTTTCATTACGGTAGAGGTACATTTACTGCCAGCTCTGGGGCTGCTGGGTGGGAGCCATGCTCACTACCTTAACTTTGGGGAACACTGTGAAACACATAACCATTATGTAAATGGAGACTGTTTTTTTTCCAGCCACCCAGACCTCAATAACATGGACAGATGACATATAAGCAGACACACACACACACACACACACACACACACACACACAGAGAGAGAGCCCATACAACCTAGATCTCAGAAACTCAATCCTCAGGATCTCAAACCTCTGGTAAAATTTTCTTTCAACTTTTTGCCTTTACTTTTCTCTGTATTGCCTCTTACTCTTATTGTATTGTATTCTATCAGTACGATCACAATTTTTCTTTACTAATCTAAATAGAAGAAATGGGTTGTTGACTAATTCTAGACTTCTAGACTAATTCTGGTATAGAAATGCTGGGTACTAAAGCTTGGGTCAAATGACCATCTTCATCAGTTATTGTGGGGAGGAGGCATGAAATAGGGAAAGAACACTACACTACTTGGTGGCTTCCATGGAAACCCTGTGACATGAAGACTCGAGAAAAGTAACAAGATTCAAAGAAACGCTGCTGGGCAGAGCTGGATAAAGGAAGCAGAACAGGTAATGATAAGGATAGGTCACTTCTGAATAACTGCATCACTAGAGGCTCCCATGAAAATATATTTCAGCAGCATTCCCATGGCTCCAAATACCATCTAAACACATACAATGATTTAAGTCATCCTGTAGTGACTCATTGCTAGTAAGCTCTCTGCTTCTGTGACAAAACACCTGAGAAAATCCTAGCAAAGAAGAAAGGTTAATTTTAGCTGAAGGCACCAGAGATTTCAGTCCACGGTTGTCTGACTCTGGCTCTTGCTGTTTCTTGGCTGTGGTGAACAATGGAAAGGTGTGCTGGAGCAAATGGTGGTGGGCAAGGAGAGAGGAGAAGACAGGTGCTCTCTCCAATGGCAAACCCCAGCGACCAACCTTCTTCAATGGGGGCCACCACCTTCCAGCATCCCTCTGATTTATAAACAGTTGGGTTAACCCCCTTGCTGTCAATCAAAGACAGCACCTACCCCACAACAATCAGCAACTCTTTTTGGTGCCACCTAAGATTTTCAAGCTGTGCTTGCAGTGTAGAACCTGAGAAGCCAGATTTAAGCTCCTTTAGAGGATGAGGAAGTAAGTTGAGCTGGGAAAGATAGAGGAAGAAAGATCACCTGCCATTCCATAAATAATACCAAAAGACATGTTTCCTTCCCTGGTTGTTTCCACCCTGTAGGAAACAGATGTTTAGACTGAAATAAATAGACTTTATTTGCCTACAAGCTAAAACCAGTGCAGAATTCTTCAAAAAGTAGGCAAAGGAGATGAGAAACTTGAACTTCACGCACAAATTGTCTAACTCTGAATCCCAGTTTGAGCTTAGTATACATTTAATATAAAGCTGCAAATGCTTGCCCAGTTTCTTGATCCTAAAAGCATGAGGTGGCAGCTTCACATTAGATAATGGAGTATTAGAAAAGAAAAGCTTCCACTGCTGAAGCTTTATATATCAACCCTGTAGGTAATGTAACCACTGCACTTTTTGACAGTAAATCAAGATATATGTGTTTTATTTGTGAACGTTTTCTGTATGCTATACTTCAGTGAGCCAACCTGTGAGTGAAGACTTCAGTTTTATTTGCAAATTTTTGTTATATTTAATCTGTTCCTGGAGTAATCAGTAGAACAAAATATTGTATGCTTGATAAATACCTATAGTAATTTATACTTCACATATATGAGTGTATATAAATACATAGATAATACATGGATGGAAAGATAGAAAATAGATTATAGTTAAATGATAACAGATAATACATGCATAAATGGATGATATATATGTATAATATATAGATAACAGACATGGTATATATAGATAGATGATTGATAAATTGATCATAGATAAAAGATATATGATCAATCAATAGACAACTGATATATGATAGATTGATAAATAATAGGATATAGATGACATATATATATAGAGAGAGAGAGAGACAGACAGACAGACAGACAGACAGATCAATTTTCATGTCTAGAAAATAACAGAATCTTAGAATGGAAGGTTTTTGTTTTTGTTTGATCACCACTTCCATTAACTCACCCACACTAGCTTAAAGAGAAGCACCAGCTTATTCGTTCCGAGAACTAAAATCCAGTCTTCGGTTAGGTGTCTGACCCGAGTGGTTATGCACAGTACGAGAGGAATTGCTCACTTGGATAATGTGTCCCATCAACCACATCAAGCACATGCTTCAAATAAAAATAAATCTCACCAAGTTTTATTTTCTTCTTCCAAATGACTGTTAAGTAGCACATGTAACAAAGAAGAAAAGATGCCAATATCTATCAGCTGTATACTATGTGTGAATTGTTACATTATATCATTTAATTTACTTTTTAATCTCTGGGAGTTTGGATCACGCTCATAGACATTGCAACTGAGTGTCTGAGTGGTACACTCCCTAAGATTTCAGAATTAGTGAAGGATTTAAACTTAATCAAATTCTAGTCTTCTGAATACTGAAAGATTTGTCTGTGAACACCTTCCACCTCAAAAAAGAAAGCCCTGGTCTACTCTAGACATGCTGCGGCCAGTGTTCAAATCACGTTTACTTCAATATTTTAGCCTGAATTCTATTTCTTTTCTTAATCCATAAAAAGTTCAGTGCAACTAAGTATTTCAGGAAACATATCTCACAACCAGAAGGAAAGAAATATGGCGGCAGTACTATGCCTTGAACACTTATTTTATTTTCTCCCTGTTGTGTGTGTGTTCCTGTTTGTTTGCAGGCATCCACCCACTAGTAAGTAGTTCTGGGACTGCAGTCTTGCCCTGGAAGAATTTCTTCCTATTCAAAAATGTGTTTTTTAGAGTGCTATTTACATTGCTATCCTTTCTTCCTTCCCTTATCTCACCCCATTTTTAAAGAGGAAACATGTGCAATCTCCATTGCACTTTCATTCCAAATATACCAAATAATATTAGAATTTTTTATGGTCTCAGATTTATTCCAGTAAGAATTTTAAAGTCTTCTTAATTAAACTGAATAAACACCTCTTAAGAAAACTCTTTAAATATGATTACATCACATTTGCCAACAAATAACACTTTATCAGTATATCTTAGAGACACCCACAAACTCATGTACACACGTTTGTGTTGAAGGACTGAGCTCATAAATGAACAAAGCACCTGTCTTTTCTTCAGGTTTTGTTCACACTTCTCAGTCAAATTGCAAATCTTTACCTGTGAGTATATTAGAACTTTCTCAAAACGTAATTTTTATTGTGTTCTTTGTCCTAGAATTTACTTTCATAGGAATCCCAACTGCTTTGTTGCAGCCAACATTTTATTGAATGGAGCTGTGTGAGTCTAGGAATGTTTCACAGTTCATCCTTGGTCGCCTGAGACATTTCCTGTTAGGTCTCTAATCTTAAGCCTTGGTTTAGCTGTTACAGCGTAATGTTGTGGGTTGCATAATTGAAGCAGCTGTAAGTGAACTAACTTGGTAGACATAGACTTAAAATTAAAAACAAATTACACAATCCTAGGATAAACAACCTTAATGGCACTTTTTCTATGAAGTTCCCCAAAAGGATGGAGACAGCGGAGAGAGGAGCATATGGCAGAGACAGCCTGCTTGCAGACGGAGCTCAGCAGGCAGATCTTACAGTCTACAGTCTGATAGGATTTGAGGAATCTGGTTTGTTTACCAATTAAACCCAGTATTCTGGGACCAATGGAGTGGTAACTTTGAGTGGAACGAACAGCAGCCAAGAAGTCAGAAACATGACTCAAACAAGATGCTAAGTCTGGGGAAAAACTGCACTTCCCTAAAATTATGAACCAGAAAGCCAGCTTGAGGGGGGTGGGGTAAGAAAGTCTATTTCGACAAACGAATGAGATGTAAAGGCCTTTGCTTCCATGTCTTTGAGGAAAACTCTGAGATAAACATCTGTAAGATTTAAGCTTTTCATGCTCTGGTAATCCCACTTACATTTTCTTCTGCCAAGATTAGAGTCCCTGAGAGTACAGCATCTGGTGACTGTTCTGTGTCACTGCATTTCCTCGCATTCATAAACACTTCCAAACCTGGGAACCAAATGAAATATTTTCACACCCTAGTTATACAGTTTATATTTTTCTCTAAGAAATGTGGATAGCCACATTTCTATCCTGGTGATTAATAACAAATGCTGGCATCAGATATGGAAGAAAAACAAACAGCCTTAGGTATTAAACCTATAATTAGGGTTAGGGTTGGGATTAGGATTAATATTCATAATTCTAAAGCCAGAGTCATTCCTTCAGAAAATGGAATGTTGCAGTTTCCCTGCATACCCTAATGAAACAGGCTAGCAAATGGTCCAGTGTAATAGGCTGAAAGGCTAAATAACTGAGATTGAAGAGCACGGGTTTCTGCAAACAGTCATGTATGTGTCTCCCCCGTTAGAACAGACTGTCCATGTTTAGCACCATGGACATAATCTTAGAAAACAGAAAATTAGAAAAACTCTTTTAAAAAGAACAAGACACACACACACACAAAACACACACACACCCCTCAGAAAAAAAGGAAGCATTTTGTAAGAGTATATACATAATTGAAGTAAGCCAATTTAAGAATAACCCAATGTAAATGTTTTATACCCATTTACAACAGACTTGTCCTGTCTTCTACATTTATAAGAGCAGGGACACTTCATTGTGTGTCACTGTGATTCTCCTCATACTTGCGAATGGGACTTGTGACTGTTTTTCTCTTCGTGTCCTTTCCATTTTGTGTGACAAAAGCAAGTTAGGAGAGAAATGGTTTGTTAGCTCACAATTCCATGTTATACTCAATCATTGTTGGGAAGTCAAGTGTACAAAAACTTAAAGAAGTGATCAGCTGAGGGGAAATGGAGGTGTGAATGTTTAGTGCCCAAGTAGTTTACTCCTGACATGGCCACAGGCCAAGCTGATCCAGACAGCCTCTCCCTGAGACTCTCTTCTTGGGTAGTTCTACAGTATATCAAGTTCATTACACTGCTCATGTATAACTCTAGCTTGTCCATACAGTAAAATTCAGGGAAGAAGTTATAGCTCACTTTTTTTCTCTTAAACCTCTTCCTTGGAATTGTCACTGTTTATTTTAAAGGATTTAGGCAATGTGTAACTTCCAACTAAAGCTCGAGATCAAAATACAAAGTTGCGTAAGAAAAGAAACACATTAATATGTACATAACTGGAGAATAACTTCTTTTTTCCCCATAAAGCAGTTTGTATAGAAATATTGAAAGGAAATCCAGGGTGAAAATTGGAGATGTGTCATGTGTGTTTTATGATACAATTTTTTATTCTGTCACAACTTCCATCCTTGATTCCAGTGGGAAAGTATAAATATCATTGCAGCATGGGTCATCCTAAGTTTCATTGTCTTATAATTTTATTGAAAAATTTCACAGACACACATTTTTAACCAAAATGCATTTAGCTAATATAAATTCCATACTGTGCATGTATGTCATCATCCTGAGTAGCTTAGAGGCCTTATATCATACTGATTATGAGGAGCTAGCATTGAATATCTGGTAAAACATAAAGAACATGACGAACACCTTCTCAGGCTAAAAATCCTTAAGCAAATGTCCATGTGCATTTGGCCATGTAGAGCATGCCTGGTAACTTTCTTGTGGCTGAGCTCTACTGTCTAACTATAGTCCAAATAAGCAAGGTTCCCCATTTCATTCTGCTGACTCCAACAGTCTACAACACAAAGAACTGTTCAACTCTCCAATTCACTGTGGAGTTGATTTTCTGAGCAACATGCTATGTTTTATGTTTTACATTAATATTGAGAGAACCATTGGGAATTTGGATGTACAAATTTACACACCAAACTGAGCATCTTAACTGACTCGGTTCAAAAAAAAAACTGCTTAGAGGATATCCTGAATGCCTTCTGAACCCCACCTTTGTGCTTTCTTACCATGACAGTGTTTGACCTTACAGACTGACATGGACCAATGTAGCCTGATCAGAAACAGATCACAAAGATGTGGGATTCAGTTGAATATAGTTATTTTAAGCAGTATAAATTCTTTTAGTCATATGACTCTGCTTAACTCCCAAATCAGTGATTTGAGAAATAGCTTGAGATGCTTAAAATTCATAGAGCATCCCCAAGTGATTTCTATATAGTTATATTTTTGTATATATTTTTGTTGAGAATTTTTTAATACAATCTTTTCTCATTTTACATACCTATCCACCTAGTTTTAAAGAAATAACTGTGTACATTTCCACCTTTCATTCTATAATGACATGAACTACATCTTCATAAAACTGTCTTTCTACAACCATCCCGGAGTCCCCATATTTTAATATATATTATATATATTTAATATATAGTATATAATATATATATGCCTCTGGATTTTCTTTTTTGCCACCAAACTTTATATTTCTTGCAACTGAATTCAGAGATAAGCATGCTTGACTTCATTTGTGAATAGTTTCAAGGTCCAACTAATGCTATTTGTACCAATGGACATTTGAAGAATCCTCTTCTTCCTCCTCTTCTTCCTCCTCCTCCTCCTCTTCCTCCTCTTCTATTCTTCTTCTTTCTTTTTGAGACAGGGTCTCATTATGTAGCTTTAGCTACCTCGGCACTAACTATGTAGACCAGGCTGGCCTCAAACTCAGAGAGATCCATCTGCCTCAGCTCTTTGAGTGCTAGGATTTAAGGCATGTGCTAGCATGCTTGGCTTCTGTCTTCCTTTTAAAAAGTGAAATAATAAAGTTGACACAGAATACAGGGCAAAGTCAAGTCATTTCATTATTTGAAGGCCTTCATTTGGTATTGTGCTGACAAGCATGGCTCTGTGGTATGGAATGACAGTCCTTTATCTAGAAGAGTGATTTGGTAGGAATGGACATGTGAGAAGACTATGGCCGGTTTGTGAAGGCCTCTGCATCTATTGATCTTAAGCTGCAGGAGCCTATCTATGGAAATGTTAAAGTAGCATTGACCTCAGTTACTGAGGTCCTGGTCCACACATTACCGAAATTTTGGTTCATAGTTGTCATATCAGTAAAAAAAAAAAGTTACCATTTATTGGCATGACTTACTCCTGATGCAGATAGTAGACAGCCTGCTTAACAAATGTAACAATACAAGAACATTTTTGCAGCTTCAATTCTATGTAAGAATCCTTTGTGGATGAGGAAGGTGACGTGATAAGCAGCAACCCACAGACTTCAAATGCAAGGCATGACATCATCTCTCTGTCATCTGTGACAGAAATGCTATACATTCTGTCCAGAGGGAGACAATGTATATTTTGTTCATATTTTCTCTGCCCATAAAAATTCTACTAGAATAATTGAGGATTTGAAGAACTTTAAGAAAATATGAGTTACCTGACCTGGGTCAAGTATGAACATTTCTTCTTTCCTGGCTTCTTCAGGCGTTGCAAACTACACACAAATCTGAAGTATTGACAATATGATTCAAGTAAGCTGCTAGTGTTCAGTTATCATACTGATGTTCTGTAGCCTCTTGGTTATGCTGCTATTCTCCTCAGTTCTAAGTATTCCTGCCAATATTCTCTGTAGTGTTGGCTTGGTGGATGTGGATTCAGTGATCCTGTTTATGTCTTGGAAAGTTTTTCTTTCTCCTTCAAACCTGACAGATGGTTCTGCTGGCTAAAATAATCTGGACTGGCATTTGGGATAATTTAGAATTTACAGCATATTGCTCCAAGGTCTTTTGGCTCGAAAATTTTCCATTGAGAAGTTAGATGTTCTTCTAATGGTCTTGTCTTTTCATGAGTCTTTTACTTCCCTCCTGTAGCTTCTAGTACCCTTTCATTGTTTGTCTACTTAACCATAGCCTGCTGTGGGATGTTTATTTTCTGGTCCCGTCTGTTTGGTTTTCTGTGTGTCTCTTATATCAAACAGGTATCTCTGTCCTTAGTTATGGGAAACTTTCTTCCATGGAAATCTAATCTATATTTTGCCCTGGAATTTTTCTTCTTGAATGTCCATGACTCATAGATTTGGCTTTTTCACTCTGTTTCAAAATTCATGCATAGTCTACTTATGAGAATTTACTATTATTTTTTAAAACAATTTTTTCTCAGTTTACATACAAATCCCAGTTCGCACTCCCTCCCCTCTTCCAGCTCCCCACACACACATTCTCCCTCAACCCCCATCCACTCCTCAGAGAGGGAAAGACTTCCCATGAGGAGTCAACAAAGTCTGACACATCACTTTGAGACAGGACCAAGGCCCTCCTTCCTATATCTAGGTTGACATAGGTATTCCTCCAAAGAAAATGGGCTCCAAAACGCCAGTTCAAGCACTAGGAATAAATCCTGGTACCAATGCCAGTGGTCCTACAGACTGCCTAAGCCACACAACTGTCACCCACATTCAGAGGGCTTAGCTTGGTTTTATGCAGATTTCCCTGATGTTAGTCCAGAGTCAGTCAGCTCCCACTTGCTCAGGTCAGCTGTTTCTCTGGGTATCCCCATCAAGGTCTTGACTCATTTGCTCATATTATCACTCCTCCCTCTCTTTGACTGAACTCTAGGAACTTACTTGGCCCAGTACTTAGCTGTGGATCTTTGTATCTGCTTCCATCAGTTGCTGAATGAAGGTTGTATGATGACAATTAAGGAAGTCATCAATCTGATTTCAGGGGAAGACCACTTCAGGCACCCTCTCAACTGTTGCTTATATTCTTAGCTGGGGTCATCCTTGTGGATTCCTGAAAATTTCCCTAGTGCCAGGCTTCTAGCTAGCCACATAATGGCTCCCTCAATCAAGACTATCTCTTTCCCTGCTTTCCCTCTCTGTCCTTTCCCCATCACGACTATCCAATTCCCTCAGTTCTCCTTCGCCTCCCCTTTTCCCCTCACCCTCCCTTTTTGCTCTCCCTCCAATGCTCCCAGTTTTCTCAAGAGATTTTGTCGATTTCCTCTTCCCAGAAGGATCCATGTATGTCTCTCTTAGGATTCTCATTTTTACCTAGCGTCTCTGGGGATGTAGACTATGGACTGGTTATCCTTTGCTTTATGTCTAATATCCACTTATGAATGAGTAAATACCATGTTTCTCTTTCTGGGTCTGGGTTACCTCAATAAGGATGTTTTTTTCTAGTTCCATCCAGTTGCATGCAAATTTCAAGTGTCATTTGGTTTTTTTTTTTTTTTTTTACTGCTCAGTAGTACTCCATTGTGTAAATGTACCACTTTTTTTTCATCGATTATTCAGTTGAGGAGCATCTAGGTTGTTTCCCAGTTCTGGCTATTATGAATAATGCTTCTATGAGCACAGTTTAGCAAATGTCCTTGTGTTGAGAGTGTGCATCCTTTGGGTATATGCCCAAGAGTGATTATTGCTGGGTCTGAAGGTAGATCGAGCCCCAATTTTCTGAGAAATCATCATACAGATTTTCACAGCAGCTGTAAAATTTGCACTCCCACAAATAATGGAGGAGTCTTCCCCTTGCCCCACATCCTCTCCAACATAACCTATCATCATTAGTGTTTTAGATCTTAGCAATTCTGACTGGTGTAAGATGGTATCTCAGAGTCATTTTGATTTGGATTTCCCTGATGGCTAAGGATGTTGACCAGTTTCTTAAGTGTCTTTCAGACATTTGAGATTCTTCTGTTGGAAATTCTGTTTAGATCAGTAGTCCATGTTTTAATTGGATTATTTGATATTTTGATGTCTAGTTTCTTGAGCTTTGTATATGTTTTGGAAATGAGCCCTCTATCAGATGTGGGGTTGTTGAAGGTTGAAGGTCTTTTCCCATTCTGCATTCTGCTTTGTCTTGTTGACTGTGTCCTTTGCGTTAAAGAAGCTTCTTAGTTTCAGAAGATGCCATTTATTAATTGTTGCTCTCAGTGTCTGTTCTACTGGTTTTATATTTAGAAAGTGGTCTCCTGTGTCCACACCTTCCAGGGTACTTCTTACATTCTCTTCTATGAGGTTCAGTGTGGCTGGATTTATACTGAGGTTTTGATCCATTTGGACATAAGTTTTTACATGGGGTAAATATGGATCTATTTGCATTCCTCCAGTTGACATCTAATTATGACAAAACCATTTGTTGAAGATGCTTTTTTCATTGTATAATTTTAGCTTTTTGTCAAAATCAGGTGTTCATATGTGTGTGGATTAATATCAGGGTCTTCTATTCAATTTCATTGGTCTACCTGTCTGTTTTTATGTCAATGTCATGCTGTTTCCAACACTATAATTCTAGAATAGAGCTTGAAGTCAGGGGTGGTGAGCCTCTTGAAGTTCCTTTCTTGCACAAGATTGTTTTGACTATCCTTGGGCTTTTTGTTTTTCCATATGAAGTTGAGCATTGTTCTTTTGACGTCTGTGGGAATTGTGGTTGTGATTCTGATGGGATTGCATTGAATCTGTAGATTACTTTTGGTAAGATTGCCATTTTTCTTATGTTGATCCTACCTACCCAAGACCATGAGAGAGCTTTCTATTTGCTGAAGTCTTCTTCAATTTCTTCCTTCAAAGACTTAAAGTTCTTGTCATAAAGGCCTTTCACTTGTTTGGTTAGAGTTACCCCAAGATATTTTGTGTTATTTTTGGATGATTTCTTTCTCAGCTCTTTTACCATCTATATATAGGAGAGCTACTGATTTCTTTTGAGGGGGTTTATCTTGTGTCCTGCCACATTACTTAAGATGTTTATCAGCTATAGGAGTTCACTGATAGAATTTTGGGGTCACTTATATATACTATCATATCATCAACAAATAACGAAAGTTTAAGTTCTTCCTTTCCAATTTGCATCCCCTTGATCTCCTTTTCTTGTCTTATTGCTCTAGCTAGAACTTCAGGTACTATATTGCATAGATATGGAGAGAATGGACAGCATTGTTTTGTTCCTGACTTTAGTGGAATCACTTTGAGTTTCTCTCCATTTAATTTGATGTTGACTGTCAGCTTTTATTGTGTTTAGATACATTCCCTGTATCCTTGATCCCTCCAAGACCTTTATCGTGAAGGAGTGTTGGATTTTTAAAAGCTTTTTCGGCATCCAGCGAAATGTTCATGTTGCTTTTTTCTTTCAGTTTAATTTTATGGTGGATTACATTGACAGAGTTTTTTATGTTGAACCATCCCTGCATCTCTGAGATGAAGCCAACTTGATCATGGTAGATGATTTTTTGATGTATCTTGGATTCAATTTGCCAGTATTTGATTAAGTATTTTTGCATTAATGTTCAAGAGGGAGATTGATGTATAATTCTCTTTCTTAGTTGAGCCCTTCTGTGGCTTGGGTATCAGAATAACCAGAGTTTGACAATGTTCCTTCTATTTCTATTGTGTGGAACAATTTGAGGAGTATAGGTACTAGCTCTTCTTTGAAGTTCTGGTAGAAGTCTGTGCTGAAACCATTAGACCCTGAACTTTTTTTTTGGGGGGGGGTGGAAGACTTTTGATGAGTGCTTCAGTTTCCTTAGGTCTATTTGAATTGTTTAACATGTCTTGATTTAATTTTGGTATATGATATATCCCAAAAAATGTGCTTTTCTTTTAAATTTTCCAATTTTGTGGAGTACAGGTTTTCAAAGTATGACCTAGAGATTCTGTAGATTTCTTCAGTGTCTGTTGTTATGTCCCCCTTTTCATTTCTGATTTTGTTAATTTGGATATTGTCTCTCTGCCTTTTGGTTAGTTTGGATAAGGGTTTGTCTAGCTTGCTGATTTTCTCAAAGAAGCAGCTCTTTGTTTCTTTGATTCATTGTATTGTTTGTTTCTATTTTATTGCTTTCAGCCCTCAATTTAATTATTTCCTGTTGTCTATTCCTGGGTGAATCTGCTTCTTTTTGTTCTACAGCTTTCAGGTGTGCTGTTAAGTTGCTAGTGTGAGATTTTTCCATTTTCTTTATGTAGGCACTTGGTGCTATGAACTTTCTTCTTAGCACTACTTTCATAGTTGCTCATAGGTTTGGGTATGTTATGCATTCATTTTCATTGAATTCTCAGAAGTCTTTAATTTCTTTATTTGTCCTTGACCCAGAGGGGTTTCAACTAAGCATTGTTCAAATTCCAGGAGTTTGTAGACTTTCTGCAATTAGTGTTGCCGTTATATTCTAACTTTAAGCGATGGTGATCTGATAAGATACGGGGAGGGGCATTCCAATTTTTTTTGTATCTGTTGAGGTTTGCTTTGTCACCAAGTATGTGGTCAATTTTCGAGAAGATTCCAAGAGGTGCTGAGAAGAAGGTATGTTCTTTTGTGTCTGGGTGAAATGTTCTATAGATGTCTGTTAAGTCCATTTGAGTCATGGCATCTGTTAGTTCCCTTATTTCTCTCTTAAGTTTCTGTCTAGCATACCTGTCCATTGGTGAGAGTGGGGTGTTGAAGTCTCCTATGTTAGTGTGTGGGGTGTGATGTGGGATTTAAGCTTTAGTAATGTTTCTTTTACATGTGTAGGTGCTCTTGTATTTGAGGTATAGATGTTCAGAATTGAAACTTCATCTTGATGTATTTTTCCTCTGATGATATGAAGTGTCCTTCTCCATCTCTTTGGATTGATTTTAGTTGGAAGTCTATTTTCCTAGATATTAGGAGAGTGGTACATGCTTGTTTCTTAGGTCCATGTGATTAGAAAACCTTTTCCCAACCCTTTACTCTGAGGTAATGTCTGTCTTTGAGGTTGAGGTGTTTCTTGTATGCAGCAGAAAGATGGATCCTATTTTCGTAATCTTCTGTTAACCTGTGTTTTGTTATAGGTGAACTGAGTCCATTGATATTAAGAGATATTAGTGACCTATGATTGTTAATTCTTGTTATTTCTCAGTGGTAGTGTTTGTGTGTTTTCCCTCTTTGGGGTTTGCTGGTGTGAGGTTAACTATTGCCCAAGTTTCTGTACCAACTAACTTCCTTGGGTTGAAGTTTTCCTTCCAGTACTTTCTGTAAGGCTAGATTTGCAGATAGGTATAGTTTAAATCTAGTTTTGTCATGGAATATCTTGTTTTCTCTGTCTATGTGATTGAAAGCTTTGCTGGGTATAGTTCTCTGGGCTTGAGTCCATGGTTGCTTAGTGTCTACAGCACATATATCCAGGACCTTGTAGCTTTCATGGTTTCCATTGAGAAGTTGGATATAATTCTGATAAGTCTGCCATTATATCTTACTTGGTCTTTTTCCTTTGCAAATCTTAATATTCTTTCTTTATTCTGTATGTTTAGTGTTTTGATTATTATATGGTGAGGGGACTTTTTTTTGGTTCAGTCTATTTGGTGTTCTGTAAGCTTCTTGTACCTTCATATGGATATCTTTCTTTAGGTTGGGAAAGTTTTCTTCTATGATTTTGTTGAATATATTTTCTGTGCCTTTAAGCTGGAGTTCTCTTTCTTTTATCTCTATTATTCTTAGGTTTGGTCTTTTCATGGTGTCTCAGATTTCCTGGTTATTTTATGTTAAGAATTTGTTGGATTTGACATTGCCTTTGACCGATTAATCCATTTCCTCTATTGTACCTTCAATTCCTGAGATTCTCTCTTCCATCTCTTGTACTATGTTGGTTATGCTTGCATCTGTTTCTGTTCATTTTTGCAGATTTTCCATTTCTTAAGTTCCCTCAGTTTGTGTTTTCTTTATTGCCTCTATTTCAATTTTCAAGTCTTGAACTATTTCCTTCACCTGTTTGATTGTTTCTTGATGGTTTTCTTTAAGAGACTTATTGATTTCTTCTAATTTTTATTGGTCTTTTCCTCCATTTCTTTATGAGAAATTTTTGTTTCCTCATTACGGGTTCCTATCATTTTCATCAGGTTATACTTTAGGTCATTTTCTTCTGCTTCTTCTGAGTGAGGATGTTCAGGTCTTCCTGTTGTAGGACCACTAGGTGTTGATGTTGATGTTGTTGTTGTTTTTTTGGTTGTTGAATGTGTTCTTGCATTGGCACCTACCCATCTCTTCCTTCACCTGGTGCAGCCAGTGTCTTTGCCTCTTGGTCCAATCCTTGTAGTTGCTGTCTATGTCTCAGAAAGCTACTCTTGGTGTGCTCTGTGCAATCTTTGTCTGTTTCTAAGGGAGCCACTGAGTTCTCATGGGATGGGTGAGTTTGGGGACAGAGTAGGAATTGTAGATCACAGGGTCCAGTGGGGATGGTGCTGGAGCAGCCTGCCTGCAGGAAGCTTGCCCATTGACCAGCTTGTGAAGTTCTTTTTTAAACATAATTTTCTTTTTAAGATTTCTTTTTTAATATTTTTGTTTATGTATGTGTGTACATGTTTGTTGGCTTTATGCATGTGAGTATAGATGTCTTCAGAGGCCATAGGTGTCAAATCTCCCTGGAACTAGAGCTACAGGCAATTGTGAGTACCCCCAGGGTAGGGCTGCTAACTGAACTTGGGTCTTCTCCAAAAGAAGGTGGATTCCTAACTGGTGAGCCATCGCTGCAACCCCCTAAATGTATCATTTTCTTTGGCAGAATGGTCTACTTCCTCTTTGTGTTCTGATATTCTGTCTTCTTTGTGATCTAGCCTATTGATTAAACTTTCCTGAGTCTTTTTTATTGAGTTGTAGAATTTTTAATTTCTGTTTCACTTAGCTTGTTTTCCCCTTAGTATTTCATTCTCTTTGTTAAATTCACTTTTCATATTCCGAATTGATGTCATTTATTTCATTTAGTCAATGATTTGTGTTTTCTTGGACTTCAGAGATTTTTTTTTCCTGTCCTCTAAGTTCATTCATCTCCTCTTTAAACTTCTTGAACTCTTTGAATATGTCTATCATTGTTATTGCAAATTCTGTTTCTCCAGAAACATCTTGGTTTGTCCTTGTTAGGGAAGATTCTTATTGTATTACTGGTCTTTGGAGAGAGATAATATCTTGGTTTTTTACATTCCTTTTGTTTTGTGCTAGGAGCTAGGACTTGGACCTCTGGAGTGAAGGTTTTTTTGGCTCCTGAATGTCTTTTTTACTGATTTTTATTGAGCTCTACATTTTTCTCTGCTCCCCTCCCTGCCTCTCCCCTCCCCCCTTCAACCCTCCCCCAAGGTCCACATGCTCCCAATTTACTCAGGAGATCTTGTCTTTTTCTACTTCACATGTAGATTAGATCTATGTAAATCTCTCTTAGTATCCTCATTGTGGTCTAGGTTCTCTGGGATTGTGGTTTGTAGGCTGGTTTTCTTTGCTTTATGTTTAAAAACCACCTGTAAGTGAGTACATGTGATAATCTAAAATGGCTTAAGGAAATGTTCAACATCCTTAGTCATCAGAGAAATGCAAATCAAAACAACTCTGAAATTCCATCTTATACCTGTAAGAATGGCCAAGATCAAAAACACTGATGACAACTTATGCTGAAGAAGTTGTGGGTAAAAGGAACACTCCTGCATTACTGGTGGGAATGCAAGCTAGTACAACCCCTTTGAATGTCAGTGTGGCGATTTCTCAGAAAATTAGGAAACAACCTTCCTCAAGACCCAGTAATACCACTTTTGGGTATATATCCAAAGGATGCTCAATCGGGCCACAAGGACATGTGCTCAATTATGTTCATAGCAGCTTTGTTTGTCATAGCCAGAGCCTGGAAACAACCAGGCCCTCGACCAAAGAATGGATAAGGAAAATGTGGTACATTCACACAATGGAGTACTACACAGCAGGAAAAAATAAAGACATCTTGAATTTTGCAGGAAAATGGATGGAGCTAGAAAATACTATTTTGAGCGTGGTAGCCCAGACACAGAAGCTCACTCAGATAATCAGCAAGAGTCTGCTGTTAACTTAATGGATGACATGGGCAAGTTATTTATCTCCCTGAACTACAGTTAGCTGATCTCTAAGATTAAGGAGTTGCTCTAAATCTCTGGTTTCTTTCCTTTTCTATTTTTCCTTATTCTCTGAGAATTTCATGCATGGATACAATTTATTTTGAACATATACATCCTCATTTCCCAACTCCAGCTCTTCCCTACCACCTTTCCCCTTTCCGAACTTCATGTCCTCTTGGTTATCTTTTGAATGTGCTGCCTAGTGTGCACTTGGGGAGGGATCATCCATGGAACCATAGGCAACCTGTGGAGGACTATGCGTCTGAAGAAAACTCACTCTTCCTCACCCAGAAACCATTAATTGTCTATAGCTCCTTAGCTATATCGATGGGGGCCTCATGAGGCTCTACTTTTGGATGCTGAAATGGATTGGGTTTACCTTGTACAGGTCTTCTAACCTGACCTGAATTTTTTTAAACCTGGGTTATAATACCCCACCCACTACTAACTGAAAGAGATTTCCACTAGAATTAACATGCTAGAATCTGATTTGTTAAAGACATACTCTCAAGTTCTCAAGGTAACCTGTTACCAAATAGGTATGAAATCCTTTGTGCCAGAAGCTCTAGGGTCAAGTTTAGCTGTAAATTCTTGGATTTCCAATACATAAACTAGAAGAGCATGAAGTGATAGTTACTGGAATGAATGTATCATGTACTCTTCAAAACACGAACTATTAATATTATATGTAAATAAATTTATTTATTCAAAGAGTTTATCTATGATGGAAATTTTACCAAGCATAAATTCATATATATAGTATGTGAACTACATATATGCATATATGTGTATATTATATTATATAGTCTACCTAATCCTACTTGACTATAGACCACAAATGAGTCCAGTAAGAGATTAGAAAAGGCCATGTTTGTTAATCAAAGAAAATAAGAAAATAAGTGAATAAAAATACATCTCATGCAGGTCATATTTTAATATGACCTAATATGGTTGGGCACCTAAATAAATAATTACAGGCAACTAAGGCATGTTGAAAGCAAGAGAAGTAGTCTTCCTTCATGGAGGAACACTCTAATTGGTTATCCAGTATCAACTGGTCAGTCCTGAAGTCATGCACATACAACACTGGACAGACTCAGGAAGTTATATCTACATCTGTACATTTGCATATTATATACACACAACAATAACAATTATGGAGGAGGGGGCCAGTAGTTTGCTAGGTACCAAGTTAGGGAGCCATGGTAGAGGTGTTGGAAGAAGGGAAGGGAATGGGAAGAAATGCTGTAATGATATTTTAATAAAGATACTACCAATAATAAAACCTTAAAAATGAAAATAAAAATGTGTGGTCATGTTTGCTACCTGTAACTACTAATCTGCTCTCACTTCCCAGCTGCCTTGAAACCTTGAGACAGTCTTTATATTGTCTAGTATTTTATTTCCTATTTAGCAGTATGGATGTTTTAAAGTACCTACCTTAGAGGATCAAAATGAGAATACACAGGCATAATGCCTGAAAACACTTCTCAAGATGCTAATCACATGCTGAATTCTAAACTGACAGGCAAAGGATGACAATAACCATAATGTTAGCTATGATGTTTTGCCCTCCAACTTTCTCATGATCATCCACATGGGTAGAATTTAGAAGTGAGCTACAAAATGTATTCTCAAACTCAGCCCAGACCTCCTGCATCAAAACCTATCTTCTAATGAGATCCCATGTTTACTCATAGGCACAAGGATGACTGAGAGGCCCTAAGAGAAAATCCACCTGAGACTCAGACTCATGCCAACCTTAAGTCAAGAGACTTGGAGTTGGATGCCCACCCACATCCCAAGACTTTAAGTTCACCATCTCATCTTTTCACAGACATTGAAGCTTCCTAGATATCATTTTTCTTTCTTTAGCCCAAACTGTAAATAACAGGTTTTTTTGAAGCACATTTTCATGTCTACCATAATATCAAGAGCGCCATAATTTTGTCTTGTTTTTTACATTTTTAATTATTCAACTGCCTTTATTTGTCTCTGCTTCGAGAATTATTGCAAACTTATGTCTAAAATTCTTCTGATTAATGCATATTTACACAACTAAGCAGATGCAGAATGAGCTGACTGCTTTCATAAAATTAAACATTGATGAAACATGTATTTGTATACATGCAATAATGATGCCACATGTGCATAAATAATGATAGATCTCCTCTAATCATCTCAGGATATAAATGATGAATGGGAGACAGATTTAGAAAACATGTCTGACTCACCATATGAGCTATTTTAAGTGTATTTGTACATGTGAATAAAATTTTGTTAATTTATAGTGTCTATTAACACAAAAAAATAAAAGAAGCTGTAATTACATTAAAAAGATATGGGTAATATCAGAGTATATTTTAAGAATATGCCATAATTTCCATAGCTTTTTAATAAATCATAGAAAATATGTATTTTAGGGTACTCTTCTGCGTTATAGAAGATATATTCTGGGGTCATAAGTCATTCTAAGGTGTATCTTTGCATGTCTGAGATTGAAATATTTCTTGTATTTGATAACGTGTCTCAATTTGATTGGCAGGACTTTTTTTCATTTTGTGAGTGATATGATCTTAAAAATTCAGTTGTTGAGACTGGGTTCTCTGAAACTTTATCCCAGTAAGAATGCCTACGTGACTAAAACAGATGGGACAGGAAAGGCATCTCATCTCTTGTGAGCAGTCAAGCAAGAAGAAAGAAGTCAAATCAATGAGAGCATCAACTTTCCCAATCCAAAGGGAAAACAAGAGAGTAGGAAAGGCCAGTAGGATAGAAAGGACAGCAATGACTCCTGCGATGAAGGTTGAAGCCCACCTCTTGTATATGGTCCATGGTGGGCTTCGACTTGATACTGTGTCTTATGTGGATTTCACTGTTATAGCTTGTGATAGACAATCGATTTGCCCTTCCTGTTGTGATGACATGTTGATCATGAAGAGGTCTTAGAGGGTGGGACCTTTAAAAGCGCCTTTTAGCAAACTTTTTTATCTTCTACATTATCACACACTTTGTTGAAATGGCTAAAATGGTTGTTAAACAGTCTGTTTGTTCTTTCAGGTAATATCAAGATTATCAAACAAAACGGCAGTCTCACAGGTATGGCTGGCTTTTGATTTATATTTTTTTATTTTTGCTTTGCTATGCGGCCAAGGTTGACCTAGAACTCAACCATTATTCTGTATGTTTAGTTCTTATCCAGTTCTGGTATCATGATAAAAGTAGCCTCATAAAACGAGGTTTGGTAGTGTTCTTTCTTCTTCCATTTTACAGAGCGTTTTGAGGAATGTTGATGCTATGTCTTCCTTAAAGGATAAAATTGATAGAATTCAGCAGCCAGTTCAGCACTGTGGTTTCCTTGTAGAGAGACAAAGGCAACTCTTCAAGCCCCACTTCTTGCTTACATTCTTTATATCTTGGAAAAGCATAATGTCTAAGATTTTATCCATTTCTTCTATATTTTTAAAATAAAGTTTCTGAAGTATTTTTTCCAATTCTATGGATTTCATTTGAATTATTTCTAATTTTATTAATTTGGGTTTTGTTTCACTTTTGGTTCCTCTGACTAAAGGTTGCCATTTTTATTATTTTGAAAAGCTGATTTTTTGTTTGATTGATTCTATGCATTGTACTTTGGTCTCCATTTTATCAATTACCTCACTTTTCTTTATCATTTCTTAATGTCAACTGCTTTTGCTTTTGGCTTGTTGTGGTGATGCCACGTTAAAGAGATGAATCTACGGATTAGTGTCACATAAACTAGAGCAAGCCTGGTTTGATCTGTTTGCTTCTTTCCAAGTGTCCCCATCTGTTCTTGTGTCAGCCACACAAATGGCACTGCTCCTTGTTTTTGAACATGGTATAGGAAAGGAATAAGAAATCTTTGGCTAAAACTTTTTACCAGAGTTTTACCAGAGAAGTACTTTACTGACCCAAATAACATGCAAAACTGCAAGCAGATGCTATCCATCTGCATCTCCATGTTGTGTCCAACGTTTATTGTGGCTGCAAGGGTGCTTTCAATGTCCACTGCTTCACACACACACACACACACACACACACACACACACACACATTATTCTGTTAGGGACATTAAAGAATCATAGTTTAAAATTAAAGCATTGCATTCAGTGTACCAGGTTTTTTGTTTAGGCCATCAACCAGCTCCCAAATCATGACACGGAGACTTCTTACTAGTTATGAATGTTCGGCCTTATCTTAGCTCTTATGTTTCTCTTTGTCTACATTTTGCGTTGGGACTTTTTTCCTTTCTTTCTTTGTGATTATCTTACTTTCCTACATCCTCCAGTGTTTGACAGCCTGACTTCTGACCCGGGGTGTATCCCTCTCTTTGTCCCTCATTCTCTCTTCCTTTTCTCTCCAGAGCATAAATTTCTCCCCCTACTTATCTCTCTGTACCTAGCTATTCAGGTTTTTATTAGACTAATCAGATGCCTTGGGCAGTGAAGGTGAAACAAATACAAGACATAATTACAAATGCAGCGTAGAAAAAAATGTGACATCTTTTCATCACTAATCAAGGCAGCAGAAACAAATGTAACACATTTTTGCTGGATTAAAAAAAATAATCCACAATAATTCATTTAAACTTGTGAATGCTAAGCTCACAGATAACAGTGGTCACCCACTACTGTTATATGAGAGCTTATACAAACTTTTATGCCCATTAATATCCACTTTATGAAATTAGGGGGTCCCAATTTAATGCATTTGTATTTATAACTGCTGTATCTTTTGTTCCCGTGTTGACTTACCCTTTTTTTTCTCTTCTTGTTTTGGCTTGACATCTACTTTATTACATGTCAGAATAGCAAAAACAGCTTGTTTTATGACTTTCTTCCTGTAGTTACTGTCTGCCTACCAATGTCTTTGCCAGTGAGGTATGATTTGTGGAGATAAAAGATAACTGGAAATAAATTTTTAATCTAGTAAATAAGTCTAATTCTCTTTGTTGGTGAATTAAGGCTGTTTATATTTAAGGTTATTACTGAGAGTTACTTATTAAGGACTGAGATTTTATTGGTTGTTTTCCTGGTTGATTAGATCATTGTGTATTTTCTTTCATTTCTTTTGGTATTAGGGATTTTCTGGTTTACATTTTGGACATTATTGATTCCTTCTCAGCTTTCTTTTTTTTTTTTCTTTCCCGTGCTCCCCTGAGACTTTCCTTTTCCTGTAAGTACCTTCTGTAATGTTGGCATTGTTTTCATGGAGCACCTTAGTTTTTCCTAGTCTCAAAATATTTTTATTTTGCCATCAATTTTAAAAGATAGTTCTACCATGTATAACAGTCTGGATTGACAGTTATTTAATTTAATGACTTAGTACATGTCATTTCCTCTTTCGTGGCTTTTGTGGTTACAGGTGAAAGTTTGGATATTATTCTGGTGTGTTTGTCTTTGTAAGGTGAGTTGGAATTTACCACTAAATAATGCTTCTTGCTTTGTGTTTCTGACATCTTCACTCTCTCATGCTACAGGGAAATTCTTTTCTGGCCATGTTTATTTGAGGTACTAAATACATCTTGCATTCCAGTGTCCATTTCTTTCTCTGTGTTAGAGAAATTTTTGCTATCATTCCATTGTATAGATTCTCTATGACTTCCATTTTTATCTCTGTTTATTCTTACATGCTGTAGATTCTTAAGTTTGAACTTTTGATTATATTCAGAATTCTTGGATATTGTGGTTGTGTTTATTTTTCTCCCTAATTGATGTTTAATTACAGTGTTTCCTCCAAATCATGTTCTAATCCTGATAGTGTCTCTTCTGTTTAGTCAAAATCTACTGATGATGCTTGCCACTTTGGTATTTTCTTTTGTTTAATTCACTAAGCTTTCCATTTTTGACATTTTAATTTTTTCAAAATCTTTATGTTCTTGTTCAGTTTTTTTTCCATGTTGCTAACTTCTTCCATTTTGCTGATTGCCCCATCCGTTTTGCTGACTTTTTCTTTTATGTCACTAACTTTCCTCTACAGAGCCTAGACTGGATATATCTGCATTTTTGTGTCTTTTGTGGAGATGAAGTGACTGATCATTTTCACTAATTCACTTTTAAAATCTTCATCTGAAGGACTATGGAGATGGCTCAAGGAGTAAAACACTTGTATAGCATGAGGAGATCCCCAAAGCCCACATCAAAGGCAAGCATGGCAGCATAAATCTCTCTGCCTAGAAAAGGATCTCACAAACCTTCTGACTCTCCATTTTAGCTGTCTTTGCTTTAGAAGTTTCCCTTCTGTATAGACTAGGGTTCTTATTAGTCACACTTAATGTGGAATTCTGGGTGGCTAGGTGCCACCTTCCCAAGACTCATTGCCTGGAGTGGCGAAGGGCCAAGGTGGAAGTGTTTCCTGACTTACGTTGGTAATAATGGGGAGCAACCATAACAGTGAGATCTGTACAGGTACATAAACTGATTTGTACTTCTGATTTAGGTATTTCCTCCATCAAGGCTTTGCTCTGATGACTCTAGGCTATATCAAGTTGATAATTAAAGCTACTTAGGACAGTTTATTACCAATAGTCTCAGTGATTGCTAACAATGCGTTAAGTAAGAAAGAAGGGGGGTTGTATAAGGAGTAACAAGCATTTACCCTGATGTAAATGCCATTTTTATCATCATCACTGTCCTGGTTTCTTTTCTATTGCTATATTGAAATTCTCCATCAAAAAACAATGTTAAGAACTGGGCAGTAGTGGCACACACCTCTAATCCCCCAACTTTGATTTGAAAATGAGGAAGGCAAGAATCTTAAGGATTATGTTCCTACCAAAGTTATAGTTAGAAAGTAAAGACCAGAACCTCAGAAATATGTGTAAATATTCACTTAGCATAATACCTTATACTGCCTTTGAGACAATTTGACGAGGCATTTTTTAGTCTGAAGTAGCAGTTCTAACAGAATATGAAGAAGCAAATTTGAAATTCCTTTAAATATTACTATCAAAACCTCAATGCAGCCTCATGAAAGCATTTGACAGCCAGTGAAGTAAGTACCGTGGTGAATGGGGAGATCCGTAGTAGAACTTCTTGGCAGTGTTTTAAGAGGATTGCAGCAACAGAGAGAATCAAGTGCTCTACACAGATGCCTGAAGAAAGTAACTAGTCACTTTAGTGACTTTCTGCTGCTGTGCTAAAATCCCATGACCAAGACAACTTATTTGTAAGAGGGAGAGTATATTTGTAAGAGGGAGAGTATATTTGTAAGAGGGAGAGTATATTTGGGCCACAATTGCAGAGAGACGGGGTCCATCATGACAGGAGCATAACAGGCAGGCTTGGTGACCGCACATGCAGCTGAGTGATCACATCTTCATAACAGGCATGCTTGGTGACTGCACATGCAGCTGAGTGATCACATCTTCATAACAGGCAGGCTTGGTGACAGCACATGAAGCTGAGTGATCACATCTTCATAACAGGCATGCTTGGGGACCAGCACATGAGCTGAGTGATCACATCTTCATAACAGGCATGCTTGGTGACCAGCACATGAAGCTGAGTGATCACATCTTCAGCACAAACACTAGACAGACAGAGCAAACTGGAACTAGGGAGAGACTGTGAACTCTCAAAGCTCACCCCCAGTGAACACTTCCTCCAGCAAGACTGCATCACCTCCCCAAATATGCCACAAATTGGACACCAGGTGTTCAAACATCTGGGACACTCAGAGAAATTCCCCATTTGAACCACACCTAAGTTCTCCTGAATAGAGGAGACTAAGCATCTAATAATGGCATACGTTTAGGTCCTATCTACAATGATGCTTGTAAGAGAATGAATTCTTGATATAAGTAGTATCTGTCATCTTAATTGTAAGAGTCAATTTTCAAGAGACTTGCTCAAGGCAATAGATTCCTTGACAAAGTGGAATTATGAGACGTAAGTGAACTTGCATAAGTACAAACATTTTGTAAGTTATCAGTCAGAGGATTTTAATAGAACCAATGGAGACTTCTTCAAATGAAGGAGTGAGTAAATTTTCAATGCCAGTGTAACAGACCTAATTCAGATTGTATTTAAGGTTTTTCATTTCTTTTAAAAGTTTGCCCTGGGGCTGGAGAGATGGCTCAGCAGTTAAGAGCATTGCCTGCTCTTCCAAATGTCCTGAGTTCAATTCCCAGCTGCCACATGGTGGCTTACAACCATCTGTAATGAGGTCTGGTGCCCTCTTCTGGCCTGCAGGCATATACACAGACAGAATATTATATACATAATAAATAATAAATATTTTTTAAAAAGTTTGCCCTGTTGTATCTTTAGCATGGCAAGCTAATTTTTCTGTATTTCATACAATAAAAGTATGAAGTGATCCTGTACAATTCCATGAGGGTCCAATTTTTGCTAAAACACAAAGTGTTAAATGCTATTGAAAACAAAATAAACAAGGAAAAGCAGCGCCATGACTTTCCAGTAAAGCATGCAAAGCTCAAAGCTGATTAAAATAATTATATGTAGCTAGAAAGAATATGGAGCTAGGAACTATTAAAAATTTTTGAGGTATTTAGATTAATAAAAAATTGAATAACTAATACTTTATTTCACTTAGTGGCTAACACCTAAGCTAAATGAACCAGGGCCTTGAAGCCACCACAGTATTTTTGTTGTTTCATTATACCTATTATAGATACCACAAATTCAAATATACCAATGAACCAACCACTGGTTGGCATAATCACAATAGCAGCTCATGAGAATCAAATAATAATCTTAGCTGTTTTTAGTGTTTTCTATTATTTTCACTAGGAACTATTTGTAAGTGTGTACACACAACTGGATCTGGAAAGGAAACTGAAGCACAGAAAATGAATTTATTTTCTGAAAATAAACTGACTAGTGAGCATGCCCAGAGATCATGTCTGGGTCTAAGAAGGAAGCACTGTAATAATTCAGAGGAGCTAGCCTTGTCTCTTCCATTCCCTACTCTACTGCCCTAACCCACATGAGTTATTTTCTCTATTTTTTAAAATTGTATTTATTAAGCTATATGTTTCTCTCCACTCCCCTCCCTTCCTCTGCCATCCCCTCCTACCCTCTCCTCTGGTCCCCATGCTCCCAATTTACTCAGGAGATCTTGTCTTTTTCTAATTCCCATGTAAATTAGATCAATATATGTCTCTCTTGGGGTCCTCTTTGTTGTCTAGGTTCTCTGGGATTGTGAATTGTAGGCTGGTTTTTCTTTGCTTTATATCTAAAAGCCACTTATGAGTGAGTACATATGATATTTGTCTTTCCGGGTCTCAGTTACCTCACTCAATATGATGTTTTCTAGATCCATCCATTTGCCCAAGAAATTCAAGATTTCATTATTTCTTCTGTTGCATAGTGCTCCATGTGTAAATTTACCACATTTTTCTTATCCATTCTTTGGTCAAGGACCATTTAGGTTGTGTTCAGGTTCTGGCTATGACAAATAAAGCTTCTATGAACATTCTTGAGCACATGTCCTTTTGGCACGATTGAGCATCCTTTGGATATATTCCCAAAAGTGGTCTTGCTGGGTCTTGAAGAAGGTTGTTTCTTAATTTTCTGAGAAATCACCATACAGACATCCAAAGCGGCTGTACCAGTTTGCAGTCCCACCAAGACTGGAGGAATGTTCTCTTTACCCCATGTCCTCTCCAACATAAGTTGTCATCAGTGTTTTTGAACTTGGCCATTCTTACAGGTATAAGATGGAATCTCAGATTTGTTTTGATTTGCATTTCTCTGATGAGTAAGGATGTTGAACATTTCCTTAAGTGTCTTTCAGCCATTTTATATTCCTCTGTTGAGAGTTCTCTGTTTAGGTCTATACCCCATATTTTATTGAATTATTTATTCATTTGAAGATTTTTTTTAGTTCTTTGTATATTTTGGAGATCAGACCTCTGTCTGATGTGTGGTTGGTGAAGATCTTTACCCATCCTATAGGCTGTTGCTTTGTCTTGTTGACCGTGTCCTTTGCTTTACAGAAGCTTCTCAGTTTCAGGAGGTCCCATTTATTAATTGTTTCATTCGGTGTCTGTGCTACTGGGGTTATATTTAGGAAGTGGTCTACTGTGCATTCAAGTGTACTTCCCACTTTCTCTTCTATGAGGTTCAGTGTGGTTGGTATTATGTTGAAGTCTTTGATCTATTTGGGCTTGAATTTTGGCATGGCAATATATATGGATCTATTTTCATTCTTCTAGATGTTGATATACAGTTATGCCATCACCATTTGTTGAATATGCTTTCTTTTTACCATTTTATATTTTTTGTTTCCTTGTCAAAAATCGGTGTTCATAAGTATGTGGATTGATATCTGGGTCTTTGATATGGTTCCATTGGTCTTCTTGTCTGTTTTTATGCCAATACCAGGCTGTTTTCAGTACTGGACCCCTGTAGTAGAGTTTGAAGTCAGGGATTGTGATGCCTCCAGAAGTTCTTTTATTGTACAGGATTGTTTTGGCTATCCTGGGTTTATTGCTTTTCCATATGAAGTTGAGTATTGTCCTTTTGAGGTCTATGAAGAATTTTGCTGGGATTTTGAGTGGCATTGCATTGAATCCATAGATTTATTTTGGTAAGATTGCCATTTTTACTATGTTAATTCTACTTACCGAAGAGCATGGGGAATCTATCCATTTTCTGGTGTCTTCTTCAATTTCTTTCTTCAGAAATTTAAAGTTCTTGTCATATAGGTCTTCCACTTGTTTGGCTAGAGTTACTCCAAGATATTTTACATTATTTGTGGCTATTGTAAAAGGTGATGTTTATCATCTGTGTAAAGGATGGCAACTGATTTTTTGAGTTGATCTTCTATCCAGCTACATTCTGAAGGTGTCTCTGAGTTGTAGAAATCTATGGTAGAATTTCTGGGGTCACTTAGGTAAGCTATCATATCATCAGCAAATAGTGAGAGTTTGACTTCTTCTTGTCTGATTTGTATCCCCTTGATCTCCTTTTGTTGTCTTATTACTCTAGCTAGGACCTCAAGTATTATATTGAGTAAATATGGAGAGAGCAGACAGCCTTGTCTTGTTTCTGATTTCAGTGGGGTCTCTTTGAGTTTCTCTCCATTTAGTTTGATGCTGGCTGTTGACTTGCTGTATATTGCCTTTATTATGTTTACCTATGCTCCTTGTATCACTGCTCTCTCCAAGATCTTTATTACGAAGGGATGTTATATTTTGCTGAAGGGTTTTTCAGTATCTAATGAGATGATCATGTGGGGTTTTTTTTTTAGTTTGTTTATATGGTGGAATACATAGACAGATTTTTTAATGTTGAACCATCCCTGCATCTCTGGGATAAAGCCGACTTGATCATGGTGGATGATTTTTCTGATGTGTTCTTGTATTCGGTTTGCCAGTATTTTATTGGGTATTTTTGCATCAATGTTTATGAGTGAAATTGATCTGTAATTTTCTTTCTTACTAATGTCTTTGTGTGGTTTGGGTATCAGGGTAACTGTAGCTTCATAAAAAGAGTTTGGCAATGTTCCTTCTGTTTATATTGTGTGAAAAAAATTGAGGAGTATTAATATTACTTCTTTGAAAATCTCTGATTTGAACCTTCTGGCCCTGGGCTTTTTTTTTTTTTTTTTTGGATGGGAATCTTTTGATGAATGTTTCTTTCTTTTTTGATGAATGTTTCTATTTCTTTAGCAGTTATAGGTCTATTTAATTTGCTTATCTGGTCTTGATTTAATTTTGGTATTTCCCTTAAATTTTCCAATTTTGTGGAATACAGGTTTTTGATTATCTAGATTTCCCCCATGTCTGTTGTAATGTCCCCCTTTTCATTTCTGATTTTGTTAATTTGTATATTCTCTCGCTGCCTTTTCGTTAGTCTGGATAAGGGTTTGTCTATTTTGTTGACTTTCTTGAAAAACCAACTCTTTGTCTCATTGATTCTTTGTATAGTTTTCTTTGTTTCTATTTTGTTGATTTCAGCTCTCAATGTGATTATTTCCTGCCATCTAGTCCTCCTGGGTGAGTTTGCTTCTTTTTCTTCTAGAGCTTTCAGGAGTTCTGTTAACTCACTAGTGTGGGATCTTTTTTCGGGTTCTTTATGTAAGCATTTAGTGCTATGAACTTTCTTCTTCTTAACACTGCTTTCATTGTGTCCCATAAATTTGGTTATGTTGTGTGCTCATTTTCATTAAACTTCTTTAATTTCATTAAATTTCTTTAATTTCTTCCTTTATTTCTTCTCTGACCCAGTGATGATTCAGGTGAGCATTGTTTAATTTCCATGTGTTTGTGGGCTTTCTGGAATTAGCATTGCTGTTGAATTCTAATTTTAAGCCATGGTGATCCAATTAGATACATGGTATTATTCCAATTTTTGTATCTGTTGAGGTTTACTTTGTTATCTGGTATGTGGTCAATTTTTGAAACAGTTCCATGAGGTGCTGAGAAGAATGTATATTCTTTTATGTTTGGATGGAATAGTCTATAGATATCTAAGTTCATTTGAGTCATAACATCTGTGAGTCCCCTTATTTATCTGTTAATTTTCTGAGAGACCTGTCCAGTGGAGAGAATGAGGTGTTGATGTCTCCCACTATTAGTGTGTGGGGTTTAATGTGTGATTTAAGATTTAGTAGTCTTTCTTACATATGAGGGTGTCCTTGTATTTGGGGCATAGACATTCAGTATTGAGATTTCTTCCTCATTGATTTTTTTCTGTGATTAATATAAAATGATGTTCTTCTTCATCTCTTTTGCTTAATTTTAGTTTGAAGTCTATTTTGTTAGTTATTAGGATCACTATACCAACTTGTTTGTTAGGTCTATTGAGTCCATTTATATTAAGGTATATTAATGACCAGTAATTGCTAGTTCCTGTTATTTTAGTTTCCATTGTCGATGATGTTATTGTGTGTGTTTTTTCCTTTCTTTGGGATTTGCTACTGTGAGATCATCTATTGTCTGTGTTTTCGTGGATGTAACTAACTTTTTTGGGTTGAAGTTTTCCTTCTAGTACTTTATGTAGGGCTGGGTTTGTAATTAAATATTGGTTAAATCAGGTTTTGTCATGGAATATCTTGCTTTGTCCATCTATGGTGACTGAAAGTTTTGCTGGGTATAGTAGCCGGACCTGGCATCCATGGTCACTTACTGTCTGCATAATGCTTGAGCAGGACCTTCTGGCTTGCATTTTCTCCATTGAGAAGTCAGGTGTAATTCTTATAAGTCTGCTTTTATATGTTACTTATCTTTTTTCCTTTGTGACTCTTAATATCTTTCTTTATTCTGAGTGTTTAGTGTTTTGATTATTATGTGGTGAAGGGAACTTTTTGAGCCAATCTGTTTGGTGTTCTGTAAGCTTCTTGTATCTTTATATGTGTATCTTTCTTTAGATTGGGCAAGTTTTCTTCTATGCTTTTGTAAAATATATTTTCTGTGCTTTTGAGTTGAACTTCTTCTATCCCTATTATTCTTAAGTTTGGTCTTTTCATGTTGTTCCATATTTCTGGATATTTTGTGTTAAGTTTTTGTTATATTTAATGTTTTCTTTGACTATTTCCTCTATTTCCTCTATCATATGTTCAATGCCTGAGATTCTCTCTTCCATCTCTTGTATTATGCTGTTTATCCTTGCATTTGTAGTTACTGATCATTCTCTCATATTTTCCATTTCCAAAATTCCCTCAGTTTGTGTTTTCTTTTTTGTCTCTATTTCAGTTTTCAAGGCTTGAATAATTTCTTTCATCTGTTTGAATGCTTTTTCTTATTTTCTTTAAGGGATTTTTGATTTCTTCCAATTTTTTTGTTTTTCTTTTCTTCCATTTCTTTGAGGGAATTTTTCATTTCCTCTTTAAGGGCCTCAAACATTCTAACATTATTTTTTAAGTCATTTTCTTCTGCTTCATCTATACTTGGCTGCTCAAGTCTTGCTGTTGTAGGGCCACTAGCTTTTGTTGTTGTCATGTTGCTCTTTGTGGTGTTGAGTGTGTTCTTACCGTGTCACCCATCTTTTCCTCTGGTGTAGTTGGGGCTGTGTCTCTGGTGATCAATCTTCCAGGTGCCAGTGGATCCAAGGCTCAGATGTCTGTTCCTCATGGTGGAGTCAGGGCAGCATTTCCAATCACTCGGCCTGGAGGCCCCTCAGTGTTCCCAGAGTCACTTGGCACTCCTAGGGTCGCTCTGCAATCCCAGAGGTCGCTTGATTGGGGCTGCTCCCGCTGAGGTCATTACCTTGGGCCTGTTCCTATGAAGGTCACTGCCTTGAATGGGCCTGCTCTGACAGAGGTAGCTGGCTCAACCTTGCTCCAGAAGTGATCACTGGATCAGGCCTGTTCCTGCAGATGTCCCTGGCTTAGGCCTGCTCTTGTGGAGGTCCCTTGCATGGGCCTGTTTCTACAGAGGTCTATGGTTTACACCTGCTCCCTTGGCAGTAGCTCCGCTTTACCTGTTCCTGTGGTGGTCACTGGCTCAGGCCTGTTCACGCAGATGTCCCTAACTTGTGCCTGCTCCTATGGAGGTCTCTGGCTTGGGACTGCTCCCTTGGAGTTCCCTGACTCCCAGTCCTGCAAAGTTCAGGTCCGCTCCCTCGGCAGTTACTCCCTTGTATCTGCTCCTGTAGAGGTCACTGCCTTGGGGCTGCTCCAGCAGAGGTCACTGGCTTTGAGAAAATCAACAAAATAGACAAACCTTTATCAAACTAACCAAAAGGTAGAGAGAGAATATCCAATTTAACAAAATCAGAAATGAAAAGGGAGATATAACAACAGACATGGAGGAAATCTAGAGAATCATCAGGTCATACTTCAAAAACCTGTACTCTACAAATTTGGAAAACATAAAAGAAATTGACGGTTTTCTAGATAAGTACCAAATGCCAAAATTAAATCAAGACCAGAGAAGCAAATTAAATAGAACTATAACCTCTAAGGAAATGGAAACATTCATCAAAAGTTGCCCAATCAAAAAAAGCCCAGGGCCAGATGGTTTCGGCACAGAATTCTGTCTACAAGAACATCAAAGAAAAGCTATTACCTGTACTCCTCAAATTGTTCCACACAATAGAAACAGAAGAACATTGCCAAACTCTTTTATAAGGCTGCATTACACTGATACCCAAACCACACAAAGACACAATGAAGAAAGAAAATTACAGAACAATCCTCCTCATGAACACTGATGCAAAAATACTGGCAAACCAAATCCAAGAACACATCAGAAAAATCATCCACCATGACCAACTAATCTCTATCCCAGAAATGCATAGATGATTCAACATATGAAAATCTATCAATGTAATCCACATATAAACAAATTGAAAGAAAAACCCACATGATCCTCTCATTAGATGCTGTAAAAGCCTTTGACAAAATCCAACACTCCTTTATAATAAAGATCTTGGAGAGAGCAGGGATACAAGGAGCATACCTAAACATAATAAAAGCAATTTACAGCAAGTCAACAGCCAACATCAAACTAAATGGAGAGAAACTCAAATGATTCCACTGAAATAAGGAACAAGACAAGACTGTCTGCTCTCTCCATATCTATTCAATACAGTACTTGAAATTATAGCTAGAGCAATAAGACAACAAAGGACTATCAAGGGGATACAAACTGGAAAAGAAGTTAAACATTCACTATTTGCTTATGACATGATAATATACATAAGTGATCCCAAAAATTCTATGAGGGAACTCCTACAACTGCTAAACAGCTTCAGTAATGCAGCAGGATACAAGATTAACTCAAAAAATCCGTAACCTTCCTGCATACAAATGATAAATGGACTCAGAAAGAAATCAGAGAAACATTGCCCTTTACAATAGTCACAAATAACATAAAATATCTTGTGGTAACTCTAACCAAAGAAGTGAAGGACCTCTGTGACAAGAACTTTAAATCTTTGAAGAAAGAAATCTAAGAATACATCAGAAAATGTAAAGATCTTCCATGTTCTTGGATAGGTAAGATTAACAGTAAAAATGGCAATCTTACCAAAAGCAATCCACAGATTCAATGCGGTCCCCATCAAAATCCCAGCACAATTCTTCACAGACCTCAAAAAATAATACTCTACTTCATATGGAAAAACAAAAAACTCAGGATAACTAAAACAATCCTGTACAATAAAGGAACTTCTGAAGTCGTCACAATCCCTGACATCAAGCTCTATTATAGAGCTACAGCATGAAAACAGCTTGGTATTGGCTTAAAAACAGACAGGTTGAACAATGGAACTGAATTGACGATCCGGATATCAAGCCACACACCTATGCACACCTGATTTTTGACAAAGAAGCTAAAATTATACAATGGAAAAAAAGAAAACGTCTCCAACAAATGGTTCTGGCATAACTGGATGTAGACATGTAGAAGAATGAAAATAGAACCATGCCTATAGTCACACCCAAATCTCAAGTCCAAAGGATCAAAGACCTCAACATAAATCCAGCCACATTGAACCTCATAGAAGAGAAAATGGAAAGCACCCTTGAATGCTTTGGCACAGGAGACCATTTCCTAAATATAACTCAAGTAGCACAGTCACTCAGAAAAACAATTAATAAATGGGATTTCCTAAAACTGAGAAGCTTCTATAAAGCAAAAGACAAAAGGCAACCTACAGAATGGGAAATGATCTTCGCCAACCCCATATCTGACAGAGGACTGATCTCCAAAATATACAAAGAACTGAAGAAACTGCACACAAAATACAAAATACAAAATAATCCAATTAAAAAACAGGGTACAAATCTAAACAGAGAACTCTCAACAGATGAATTTCAAATGACTCTTAAGGAAATGCTCAATATCCTTAGCCATCAGAGAAATGCAAATCAAAACAAACAACTCTGAGAATTGTCAGAATGGCCAAAATCAAAAACATTGATGACAACTTATGCTGGAGAGGATGTGGAGTAAAGGGAACAAATATTCTTCCATTGCTAGTAGGAGTGCAAACTTGTACAACTGCTTTGGAAATCAGTATAGCAGTTTCTCAGAAAATTAGGGATCCAGCAATACCACTTTTAGGCACATACACAAAGGATTTTCAATCATACCACAAGGATACTTGCTCAACTGTTCTCATAGCAACATTATTGATAATAGCCAGAACCTTGAAACAACCTAGATGCCACTCAACCAAAGAATAGATAAGGAAAATGTGGTACATTTACACAATGGAGTACTACTCAGCAGTAAAAATAAAATAATGACATCTTGAAATTTGCAGTCAGATAGATGGAACTGGAAAAAAAAACCATCCTGAGTGAGGTAAACCAGACCCAGAAATACAAATATAATATGTACTCACTCGTATATGGACAAAGCAAATTATAACAAGCCTACAACCCACAAGCCCAGAGAACTTAGACAACAAAGAAGACCCTAAGAGAGACATACATGGATCCACTTAGGAAGGAGAAAAGGTCAAGATCTAAAAGTATAAGTTGGGAGCGTGGGGATAGTGGAAAGATAGAAGTGGGGGAAGAAGTGCAGCGGGGAAAATGTAAAGCTTAATAAAAAAGAACAAAATACACAAAAAACTAAATTAAAATGTTCATGTGCATAAAAGAGTGCCATCAATTATTACTATGAATGCATGGCTGAGTTAAATCTAGGTGTGAAGCATGCAAAATACATCTTCACACAACTCCCACCCAGATATTGCTTAAAGTCCAAGTGAATGATTAGGATTTAAAGCCAGGCAAGCAGAAAAGGTAAACCTAGGTGTGAAAACTAAAGAATCTTTTAAAACTTGGAAATTAAGAGCAAAACATACAAAGGTTTACTAATCTCTGAGGAATTTGATCTTTTTCAGTAGGACCTTTGGCATGAATGATATGCCTCTTGGTGATATGTGCTAATCTGTATTATCCACTGATCTAGGCAGAACCCAAGGGGAATGGAAGCATCAACAAGAGACTTCCATCCATTGTGGAAGATGAGGAAGAGGAGGAAGAGGAGGAGGAAGAGGAGACCACATCCCTCTCTCCCATTTATACAAGGGGATCCTCTGTTTCATGCAATAAAAAGATTGGAAGTAATAAGAACTGTATAGGTTTAAGCCTAAAGCAACTAGCCTCAGGGACAGTACCATTTCATTCACCAATCAGAGTCTCCACTGCCACCTCCCCTAAAACCAAGCAGGAGACTGACCCACCTAACCATGGCAGAAGGAAAGAAAAGCACCTAAAAGTACAGCCTTGCAGCCTGAATAGTGCGGGAACCCCAGAGCTCAGTCCAAGGTAAGAATGCACTGGTCCAGCAGTCTCCCAGGTGAGTGTCCACACTTCTGCATGTGCTCAGAAACAGAATAGCACACACCTTGTAAATTATACAGCCTTCTGAGTCTTTCTGTCCCATAAGTAAGGTCACCACCTCAATTCTTTAGTTTTCCTGAACCATGTGTGCTATTTTCATCTATATGTACTCACAGGTGTATACTTGCGCTGTGAAAATTGTACTTACAATCATTTAAAGGGGTTCCAGGAAATATTTCTCACTTCTTTTGTACTAATTTATCTCCACTTCTAATTGAATTCACAATAAAATGGAACAACAGGTTGAAATGATAAATGATTGTGGTCTGTTGTCCTTACCACAATATTCTGCTTGTTATCCATGGATAACTGAAGCTAGTTTTACTCCCCTTCTATATAGTAAAGCTGCTTTTACTCACACTGAAAATAAAATCACTTTAGAATCAATTAAAGGGAATTGAGATGGTAGAAAACCCATGTTGTGGTGCCAGAAAGGCACTAAAAACCGTCAGAATCTCCAACACCTGAGCACCACATGAGGAGAATATCCCAAGTGCTTCCTAGTTTCCATGCACCTTGTGAGGTGATTTTCCATTCATTTTTGTACTTAGTCTTCCTGGAGTCAAAAGAAGTCATTTGTGTTATTTCTTCCTATAGTGTTGTGAAAATAAAACTTAAGATTTAAATATTCTTTCAAAGACCTCAGCAATAGTAAGGACTGGATGCTGTATTCAAATTTATTCTTTACTTGTAAACCAAATATCGGCTCTAATATACTAGTTCTTTAGCCACTTGCAAAAAAACACATTGTAGCATCTGTGTATAACACATTAGGCTGAATGGCAAGGAAGTGTGATAACTTTTAATTAGGAAAGTCTCAGAGGTGGAAGAGAAGGGACACTAAGTTCACACACTTGTTCCATGAATGTGTGTTCTTTTACATGGAGAGCATTTCATGGGCATTTGCCAAAATGTTTATAGCTGCAGTTAATGACTAGGGACATTCATTTTTGAATTTTGTATCTTTCTGTATATATTTCCACAGAATACTTGCATTCAGCAGTGAGCAAATTAGACCCCATTTACCAAGGAAAAAGACTCAACACCTCTCAGTGATTAAACACTTGTGTTGGGGCCAGAGCTAGGTGGAACACACTTGCCTGGTATACATGTTATTCAGTTTCCAGAATAGCAACATAATAAAAACAACCACAAATACGTTGAGAAAATAAATAAAATTCTTTAACAATCAAATAAGTAATTTTAGGTCTTTGTCTAAAGTTATCATTGAACTTTTTTTCTGCGATGTTTCAGTCATTAAGTTAAAATGTTTTCTCCAAGATGAAGGTAAAATGTATGTGTGTTGTATGTGTGATATTTTGTGTTCTGACAAATAAAGCTTGTCTGAAGATCAGAGGGTGGAGCTAGCCACTAGTTAACCGTAGAGGCCAAGCAGCGATGGCATTCAATCCCAGTGCTTGAGAGGAGAAGGCAGGAAGATCATGAGTTCAAGGCCACCTTGGGCTACAAGAAATTGAACCAGTCTAAAAGACAAACAGATCCGGGTGATGGTGGCTCACACCTTTGATCCCAAAACTTGGGAGTTCAAACCTTTGATCCTAGCACATAGGAGACTCCCACCTTTAATACCAACTCTGGGGATGTAGAGACAGGAATATAAGGTGGGTAGAGACAAAATTCCCCCATTCAGTCTGAGAATTTGTAGAGACAGGACCCCCTCCCCATTTGGTCTGAGAATTTGTAGAGACAGGACCCCTCCCCATTCAGTCTGAAGTTTAGTAGAGGTAAGAAGTTTCTGGTGGCTTTTATCCCATGGAGCCGAGCCGAGCAGAGCGGGCAACCCTCAGTAAGCCTGCCCTTGGGACCGGAAACCTCGCCCAACCAGCTTGCGCAGATTCATCTGGACCCTGGGAAGTGGGCCCCAGTCCGTCCCTGAGGCCTTCTGGCCACTTAGGGCTCCCCTCTACTGGCTTTGCTGCTTATCCCAACCCTGCTCGCCCCCGGGTATCCCTTCTCATCTGCGTGGTCCCAACTGCACCCAAACTCAGCCTATCCGGGCTGAGGCCGTGGGGGAAGGGTGAGTCCCTTGCTAGAGGTCCTCCTTTATCCCACGGAGCTGAGCCGAGCAGAGCACACATCTCTCAGTAAGCCTGCCTTTGGGACTGGGAACCCCTGGGTGAGGAAGGAGCACAACCAGCTTCCGCAGATTCATCCAGACCCCGGGAGCCAAGCGGAGCCGAACGGAGCAGAGCGGGCAACTCTCAGAAGAGATGGGCAGGCGCCAATCAAAGAATTGATCCAACAACCTGAAAAGCAACATGATAACACCAGAATCCAGCGATTATGGAACAGGAAAGCCCGAGCAACCTATCGCAGATGAAGTAGAAGAAATTGACTTTAAACGTAGCTTTATGAAAGTTATAGAGTCCTTTAAAGAAGAGGTAAAAAACTCCCTTATCGAAAGGGTTGAGAAAACTAACAAAAAGTTAGAAGAAATGAATAAATTCCTCAAAGATACCCTAGAAAACCAAGAAAAAGCAATCAAACAGGTAACTGAAACAGTTCAAAACTTGAAAACTGAAATGGAGGCAATGAAGAAAACACAAACCGAGAGATGGCGGGAAATGGAAAATCTGGATACACGAATGGGAACCACACAGACAAGTATAACCAACAGAATACAAGAGATAGAAGAAAGAATCTCAGATGCAGAAGACACGATAGAGAAAATAAACTCAGTGATAGAAGAAAACAACAAATCCAA